>OZ007545.1:3979954-4158275 GCA_963931895.1 Eupithecia pulchellata | reverse complement strand
CCGTATTCTGGAGCACCTCCGAGAGCAGGATAAAGACAATACAATGAATGTGATCCACATGTTTGTGACTCATTCACATTAGGAATCACACATGCATAACCTTTGAGTTGTTGTCGATCAACTTGTATGAGCTGATAAAGAAGAATAAATTCCAAGGGTTCTCGCTGCAGCTTGTGCGCAAGTTCTCCCACAGCCTCCTGCAGTGCCTTCATGCGCTCAACAAGAGCCGGATCATACACTGTGACATGAAGCCGGAGAATGTTCTGCTGAAGCAACAAGGTCGCTCCGGAATTAAGGTAAGGATTTTTCTTATACACATAAATCAAAGTCTGAGCAATCAATATAAAAGAAGGCTCTTTACTTTTGAATTTCGAAGGTAGTTTAAACTCTATGGCATAAACAAAGTGAGGTTACAGTTTGAAAATATTGACTTGTTTATTGTTCCACGTCCTTGTTCGAATCTTTTCCTTGAATCTAAAATGACAAAATAGTAATAGTGATATTTGTAAAAAAAAACTATGTTATCGGAAACATTGGCCAACCACAATGTTTTATAATATTAGCCAATCAAAATCACCTATGCAATGTGATAACCAGGCACCCTACTTTTTATATTTTCGAACAACTTATTGTCATGTTTTGTGAAGATAATAAGAGTCAGGCTTGAAGTTTAATTTTCTTTGTGAAATGCACTATTATTCTATTAGAATAATTTATTTTTTGACCCAATTTTTAGTTTAGGTTTTGGAATAATTAACAGGTAAAGAGATTAGTGTTGAATACTGTTGAAAACAAACAAGTGTCATCAAGATATCGAAAACTTCAAAAAGTGCTATCTTGGATTATTATTTATGAATTATAACATTCCTATACTCCTTTCTAGAATCAAACAGACAAACGAAACAAAGAAATAATAGTGTACAACTAAAACAAAGAAATGAGTGGAAAATATTTCAAGGCAAGGCATTATGAATGATGAAGTCATGAAAACATTTTAAAGCAAATCACTGAAAAATAATATTTAAACATATTTCACTCCACATTTCCTATTATGTGTATTATGTGTACCTATTTTTGGTTTTTGAGATTACCTTACTGTTATTTTTATAAGTTTATCTTAAATTTCTTTCATGATGTCTTTGTTGATTTAAAATATCTTTCAATACTATAACCTAGCAGTATTGATTTTATTCTTTTCTGTACCTAACACTTGTTCACTTGGTGTGGTGAACATAAAAATCTTAAATAACAAATTATCTACGATTCCGTGAAGCTATGACCAATCAATATAAAAACGGTAACAAATTGTATTACTTAGTCTTTCCTTTCTTCATACTAACTGTTATATTTTTAAAACATGCTTAAATATAAGCAAATATAGACAAAACGGACTTATTTTTGCAATGAGTCGCAAAACAGTCTCTGTCTCAGTATGCTGGTTGTACTCTCGTTACGGCCAGCACTGGTCGCAGCAGGGTCGTGACGTCACGAAACGGCTCTGTCGGAAGACCAGCGCTGGTCGGTGAACTTCCGCATAGCAACTGTCTTATCATTATCACGTATATCAAATCTGTGCTTAGAATTGTAATTATGTAGCTGGTAATCGAAATATTCGTTATTCGTTGCTTTTTTCCGACTTTTAAAAAGTTTGCTGTAGTCTTTTCCTATGTCTTCAAAAGCAGGTTTGTTGTTATTCCTATGTCTCCATCAATTTGTGGACCGATTTTGATGATTTTTCTGGTTTTGTATAGAGAATTATCTGGAGGTGGTCCAAAAATATTCCTGAGGAATTACCATATTGGTCCCGTAAAACTTAGAAAATACCTAGTGTAAATTAAAAGAAATCCGAAAGCGCTGTTTAATTTTTGTTAAAATAATATAATAATTTTTAATTTTCTAGCCCAACGGTTACGAGCGGTTACGGAACCTCTAAACAACGGTTTCAAAATAAAAATAACCAGATTTCAAAATAGAAATAGGTAACCAATAACCATTCGTTCAGTATTTATTCATCTGGACTGGATTTTGACGAGATTTCTAAAACATCTGATTCCGATATAATATCAAACTCGATTATTGAACCGATTGTTTAGAATCGAGATGTTAAACAATCACTGTTAACACGCATAACACCTGTTTCAATAGATTCAATTCAATCAATAAATGTAACAACGTAAACTCAATCAGCTGTGCCACACCCGGCCTTAGATACTGCTGCGTAACCTGTGGCTGCCTACTGCCCTTATTCCACCCCGCCCATAGACGCTTGAAGAGTTACAAATCCTCCGAGTAACAGAATAAGGGACGTACAGAATTATTTTTGCATGCAATGAATTTTTCGTTGGAGATTTCTGTTTTGCGTCGCTGGTTTCTCTTGAATAAATTTTGAATATTGAATTCATTTTGATTGCGTTCTTTTGTGGATTGATGAAGTTTTCTTGGGATTGTAAATTCGTTAGTCTTTTGTTTGGAGAAGTCGTTCGTACAATTAGCTGCCAATCGGAATTAAACCTAATAATAAGTCAATGTCGATATCATCGTCAATATGTAGTATAAAAAATGCAGTTAACTCATTCGTCTTGTCCAGACGAGCATTTCGTGACATCTGCTCAAACTTATTAAAATCTATATTAATCCTGCATGAATTAATCTTCTTACTCTTTACCTCTTTTCTGTACAGTAATGAAAGCTGCCCATCGCGTTGCCTATTATATCCTCTTTCACAGATCCAAACCTATTATTATTTTAATTGGTAGGATTAATGGATCAACCAATCAATGAATTGTTTCAATTGTAAATACTATCAGTTTTATTTGGTTCTGTAATTGTAAATTTAATGTCAAATAGCGGTCTGCCCCGACTTTGCATGGGTATTTACTTAATAAAATTGTATAAATTTTTACACAAATACACGATGGTTACGTTATTGACGTTTTCATACGGATTCTTAATTTTTTATTTAACTGTTTTTAAAATATTCTATAGGTTATACATATAGAATATTTTAAAAACTCTAGTGACATGCTTTAGTGCTTATTTTATAGGCCTAAAGAAATAAAGTAATTGAAATCTAAAATTTAAATCTGAATTGTGATTTGATTCAAATCGGTCCAGTGGTTTCAAAGCCTATTCAATCCAAACAAATAAACAATTAAATCTTTACTCTTTATAATATTAGTATAGATAAAGGTATAACCAAATTTGAATCCTACATGATTTTATATCTAAACATTATCTTGATATCCGCGTCGACCTACTGCCATCCGTGACGTGGCGTCGTCCAGTCTATTTCTGTGATCATCCCAATACCCACTGCCGTGTGATGTCGGTTATTTACGTAGATACATCCGCATTTAATGTGACTCGAAACGTTTAAAACTACGTTTCAGATTATTCCGTTGAAACTCCCTTTGATTGAAAAACTAGTAGTCTAAACACTAAAATAGGGACGTCGAACATTTAATAATGGCTGTCGAAAATATGTCCTCTTAGCCGAATCTTTCACGGTAAGTGCTCAAGTGTATATGCAAACACAAGTGCACGCTCCCTCTCTCAGAAAGCGATGGATCGGTAGACCGGCGATATTAATACGTTAAGGCGCATACAGTAGCTGATTGCTCCTCTTTGGAGGCTTTCTCCTCCTAGAGTAGTCAATTTTATGGGCTGAAAAAAATATATGTTATACATTGACCTTTTATCTGTAAAGTGAACGTACAAAAATGTGCTACGTGCTCGTTTACCTGGTGAAAAAAAATCACAAAGTGGAGCTGTTTCTGACTGAAAAAGTGTATCTACTTCTAAACTACTTAGAATTTTATACTTTTTTTTTCACTATCATGTCGGCAAAGACTTTATCTTCAAACTGAACGTATGATTTTGTGATACGACGGTTTTTCACATAGAAAATCATTATTTTAAATTTTTGCGTATGATTAGTGGGCGGTAACCTTTGAAGGTAGTCTGCGCGGGCGACGGGCGGCAGTGAAACCCTGACTGTCGTACGGGGAGGTTGTGTTCGTCTGCCTCGCGCTCTAGGTGAGCGCGAGGCGTACTTTTGCTTTTTTACTATAATGCTATATTGATGCACATAGACGCTTTATTTATTATTCAAAGTTATCCACGCATGGACGCTTTATTTGGTGTAAGACAGTTTGTAAAATATTGAAAATTCCGAAGATCAGTAAGCTGAACAAAGCCAGAGCTCTGAAAGCTCGTTATTTTAGAAAATTTATGCTATTGTAACTACCTATTAGCAATGTTATGTAGATTTTACATATTTGTATATTTATTTTAGGAGATCGGGTAGGTACTAAACTAGGTAGGAACAAATGAACGACAATGTAAGTAAATACTCCTTAGACCTACCCATTTATTTGTTTTATTACTAATTATTATTTATTTATAGATTTACAGTGACCGGACAAGTTGAAACTGGAGTGAAAATGTTTTGCTACAGGTAAAACATCCATTACGCTTAGGTAGGTAGCTAATATTAGGTAGGTAGCTATGATGTATTATGCGACGAAATAAAATATGTACGTACGGCATTCTTCCTAACGCGGTTCATGATCGTCTTAGAATTCTAATATGGCTGCAACAGTTCTATGACTCTCCGAAGTGAAGCACTAGGTAGGTACACCCCCACCTTACTTACTGTTATGAAATGGGAATGGGATTCAAAATGTAAAGGAGACTGGGTAAAAATGGTACATAGCCTTTTTTCATCTCCTAGAGCTCGGATATTTTTAAACTTACGAGATCTGAAATCATAATTACTATTTTAACGGGTAGGTATTTATCGCGTTTTTACGGGTATTTTTTATTTACGAGTATTTTTACGGGTTTTCTTCGCGACGGCCACCCTTTGTACTTGTACATAATTATCTAGAATTCTAGATAAACAAGTACGAAAATTGCGAGTGTAACTCGCGCGCCGAGGGTTTTGAACTTTTGTCGTTTAGGTTGTTACGTTTATTGACGACCTCTTGGCGCGGTGGGCTTACAACGCAAGAGGTTGCGGTTACCTACTACAGAGATTAGTGGGTAGGTAAATGCGTTGGTACCTACAATTTTTTTTTATTTTTTTTTTGTTTTTCTGTAAAATATAGATATACAATGTGTCTGGTCACCGGTGTCGGAGACTTTGGGGGGGGGTGAAATACGGTAAATTTTATCGACAAATCACTATTCCTATTTTTTTTCTACCTCCATGACAAAATGGCAGTTGTACTGATTTAGCTATAGCAACCCATGTAGAGGTCCTAGGAAGACGATAGAGGGCTTATTTGATAGCCAATTATGTGGACAATAAAGTAACGATAACATTGTTTCCATTTCCATTTTATAATAGAGGAAAAAAGAATTTATGAAACCTAAAAAAAGATTTTTTGAAAAAAATTTTTTGAATTATTAGCTTTTTCATAGAATCCAAACTGTCAAGCTACATGTTTTTTGTTTTTGAACGATAGTAAATACTGTGTGCTTCAAAATAAGTCTTGTATCTTAGCTATAAGTAAGATAGTTTAGAAGTTTATTCAAAAAATCTTTTTAAAAAAATCTTTTTAAAAAAATCTTTTTTTTTTGTTTTGTAAATTCTTTTTTCCTCCTCTACTATAAAATGGAAATGGAAATAATGTTATCATTGCTTTATTGTCCACATTATTGGCTATCAAATGAGCCCTCTATCGTCTTCCTAGGACCTCTACATGGGTAGCTATAGCTAAATCAGTACAAGCACCCGTGCTTCGAGGCAAAAGAAAACAAAATGACTGCCATTTTGCAATGGAGGTAGAAAAAAGATAGGAATAGTGATTTTTCGATAAAATTTACCGTATTTCAATTTTTCGACCTTTATCAAAATATTTCGAAAAGTATAAAACCTTTTGAAATTTCAAAAACTGTTTTGGAATGTGCAAATTGATACCCCACCCCACTCGACGGGGGTAGTCTCCCCTTTAGAAATCCCCCCCCCCCTTTTTGACCATAATTTTTAAAAGTAGTTATGTTAACAGACTTCTCTGGTAGTCACCCCTTTAGAAATTTTTCCCGCCCTTTTTTGACTATATTTCAAAAAGTATTATTTTTACAGACTTCTTTATATTTTTCCTGTAAAATATAGATCCATATCTTCAAATACTTGGTACATTTTACATCGATCGCTCTGCAATCTTCGGAGATAGGTGGGGGGGGGGGGGAGGGGGAATGGTAATTTATTCGACCTTTTTCTCAAAAAGTATAAAATTTATCAAAATTTCCAAAACGAAATGTACAAATCAGTACCTTTCATTTCATACCACCTTAATTTTTGTAGGTCCCATTTAAAATTTCGATTTCAAAATTTGTACTGAAAATCTTCATTTTAATTTTTTATTTATTATTCTAGAAATCTGTGCGGGCGCACTAAATGTATTATTATTTCAAATTTCAAGTCAATAGCTGCAGTAGTTTCTGAAATATTTTGGATTCAAAACACAAAACAGAATCAAAGTCAAGGATCCCTGGACCAAGAGACTAAATTTATATATCGTAGATTTTTTTCTTTTGTTTTCTTTCTGCTGGTTTTTAGGGTTTTGACCTCGGTTTCAAACCCCTAAAAAACAGCAGAAAGAAAATAAAAGAAAAAAAATCTACTATTTAAAAGTAAATTTGTCTCTTGGTCCAGGATGCCCTTTCTCCTCTTGCTTAGAAATTTACTGTTTTATCAAATCTTTACATCCGATTTCTGGCATCATTTCTTTGAATAGGTGTAAAAACCTATATGTAAATACCATGTAATGGTAATTTTTTTCTCTTGGTCCATTATGACCTTTTTCCTTTAGCTCAGAGATTTATTGTTTCAAATTATTCCACCCGTATAACCTACCTATCATTGATATCCTACAAACATTGAAAATTAGAGAAGCTTGTATGAATGTTTGTTACCATGTACCTAACTACTAAACTGATTTGCATAAAACTTTCGAATGATTGGAATATAGGCTAGTTTAGAAGGAAATTACCTACAACGCGAACGCCCCGCGCCGCGCGTGTAGTAACAAGAGGCGGTAAGGCGGTAACATACATACTTATTACTTACCTAAAGTACCGAGTTCTGTTCTCAGACCAAGAACAAATACTTGCAGAATTTTAAAGACAAAGATACATTTATTTAGCTTCACAAGAACAGCACAGACATAAATAAAGATAGATAATTTGTAAAAAAATATCCCGCAGTGGGAATTGAACCCGCAATTATCGCGTGTCAGCCGGCTTGGTTTACCACGCCGCGCCGCGCGGCCATGAAGGATTTCTACTTATCTTTTGCGACTTACGCGCGAAATCTATTTCATTTTCTTGGCTATGCGGCGCCGCCGGCGGCGGGGGGCGCGCGGAAGGGTGCGGGCCGAAACCATAGCCCCGCCCAAATTGCTCAAGGTCATTCGCTCCTGTATGCGCCTTAAAACGTCGATTCAACCCGCCGGCGCCGGGCTGTATCGCTTACATTCCTGTATGGACTTTAGGAACTGTCAGTTCCGTCCGATCTATGCAAGGCAGGCAAAAATTTTAACAAGAAGTTATGGACTTAAGGCGAGGTATTCCTGCAGCTGTAGGCATTTTGTCCTGTCTAAAGTTGCGCGCGAAATACTTAGCGCAGATGCAGCGCCAACGACATAGTATAGAAATAAGCAGTAGCATAATATTATATTATTTCACTTTAGAAACGCTGTTGCTATGATCAAACTTTGTTAATAGTTTTCAGTTAGAGTTTCGTAAATAAATGAAGTTGTTACAACTTCATCTCTATTTATGTTTCTTAATATAGATAATGAATTAATAATAAAGTAATTGATCCCAAGATAACCAACCAAACCAAGAACGCTGAAAAACGTCTGGACCAGACCAACAAAAGGCATAGTTAATTTCCGAACTTCGTTTTTTAAGTACCTACAAAATTTGAAATAAATACTCAAATAAAGAAGACAAAGAAGCAAATAGAGAACATTCGCTTCTATGATTTAAAATTTTGTTTGAAATAAATACAAAGAATAAAGGGTATCAAATAAAACAATTGTCACTCAAAGAAAAAAAAATCTCGGAAAGTAAGAATGCTAGGTTAATGCAACTAAGGGTTACTTTCCGAGATTTTTTTTTTCTTTGAGTGACCCGGATTCATTGCTCTCGAGTGTATTATTATTTTCTCAAAATTCTCCAATATTCAATTCTAGCGTGCTTGTACCCGGTTAGTGGCTCAGGAGATGATAAGGCTATGGACATCACATAATTGTTTTTTCCATTTGTGGTAAGGCTAGGAAGTCTATAATTTACATTTTCATCTTGAAATCACAACGATATTCGGATCGATGGGTTCGAACCTACAATTCTTTTTTCGACCTTTTTCAACGTATTTTACTTAGTATGAAACTTAGGCGATTTTCAAAACCTGTTTTGAATTGTCGAATTCCATACCTTTGATTTGAATTGCTCTCAATGAAAAAGTCTCATTGTATGAAAATTTGTTTTATGACCATATTTCAAAAAGTTGAATTTTTACAGACTTCTCTATATTTTTTCTGTAAATTATAAATCTATATCTACAAACGCATAGTACATTTTACATCGATCACTCTGCAATCTTCGGAGATAGGGGGTTGGTGGGGGAATGGTTAATTTTTTGACCATTTATTACATTTCACATCGATCGCTCTGCAATCTTTGGAGATAAGGGGGGGAATGGTCATTTATTCGACCTTTTTCTATAGTATAAAATTCATCAAAATTTCAAAATCTGTTTTGGAATGTGCAAATTGAAACCTTTCATTTGATACCCCATTCGACTCTGTAGGGTCCCATTTCAATATTCAATTTCAAAATTTGTACCTACTGAAAATCTTTATTTTGATTTTTCATTTTTTCATTTTTGCCGACCAGAGCGAGGTCGGCGCATTCTGCAGTGTTCGGGGAACTTCGGGAGGCTCGGCCGTCCGAGAAAGCCCGAACACTGCATCGATATGCTGCACACTTCGGGCTGCGTTTATTCAATAACTATTCTTACTCTTTATCTGTTTATATCAATTAGGTACCTTAGTAGTTTAAGACACAAAAATTTTGTTTTATCACTCACGTAATAAAAAACGTAAAGTATGTAACCAGAGGAATGTAACATTCGAGTCAAATCCTCAAGGGCTTAACGAATGTTAATATTTAATAACTAGAATAAGTTTTTCAAGAATAAATAAAATAAAAAAAAAAAAAAAATATTTTCATAATTCGCCGCCCCCACCGAATACATAATATGGTAACCGACTATTACTATAGAAGTGTTTTTATTTGAAATAATTGTTTCTGAGGTGCGATTACACCTTGTGAATTTTTTTCAGGCAAATCGTACGAGTAGTTCTTGAGATAGGCTTTTTGTAATGGGTTTTACTTTTTTATTAAACGAAAAATAAAAACAACTCTTTGATCCGAACAACATCGCAACAGGTTAATACTCACTCCTCGATATCTCGCTTTTTATTGTAAGATGTGATTGCGGTTTTATTCGGGAAAAAAAGATAAAACTTATTTTACGTAAAGTAGAAAACGCTCTTATTCATGTTTTAATTGCAGTTTTTTACTATATAATAATTTAAAAAATCTGAAAACAAGCAGCGGAGCCATAATAGAATAAGAATATAGGTATAGCGCACGGTTTAATTATTGAATTTTTCATCTGGGTCCCTAACTATGGTCATCACGGAAAATTTAGCATTTTAATGATAAAAAAAAAATTCAAATCGGTCCAGTAGTTTCGGAACAATTCAAACAAACAAACAATCAAATCTTTCCTCTTTATAATATTAGTATAGATAAAAGAAACCTATTAACATGTAATAAAATTATAGATTAAAAACTAGAGGTTAGCAGCTCGGGGGGAGTGCCTTGCCTTAGCCGGCCTTATCGCATTGGAGTTTTTACTTTTCATAACCTAAAACGTCTTTGATTTGATGGTAATCGATATCCATGTGTAAAATCTGCGATAGTAAACTTTCAGCCATCTTGAATTTGAAAATGGACATCTTTTTCGTAATCTACGTGTTTGATTTAGTCGAAAACGATATCCATATAAGTGGGTGTTAGGTCACAGCTCGCTTCGCTCGCCGTGCTGTTCCTCTTTGTCGCATTGCAGCTCGCTTCGCTCGCCGCAGTGCTTCACCCGCTTGCTGGGAGAGGGGGGTCGTGGGGGTCACAGCACGTCTCGCTTCGCTCGCCGTGCTATTCTCCTTAGTCGCATTGCAGCTGGCTTCGCTCGCCGCAATGCTCCACCCGAAAAAAAAGGTCAAAATTTGGCCAATTTTCGGTTTTTTATAAAAAAAGAGGGTCTGGGGGGTCATAGGGTTCAAACTTTTTTTGGAGTTCAAAATGATTTCTTCTCCTCTACATAACTGTGAAAAAATTTTTCTTCTAGGTCGATCCGTTTGGTAGATACAAAAAGGGGGGTGAAAATGTGGGTGGAGGGGGGGTGATTTTTTTTTATTTTTCAACACTAGAAGAAACCTTCTATACGACTCCGCAATCCAAATTTTTCTATAACGACTATTTCCGGTAGCAACTTCAAAAGGGGGGGTCTGGGGGCAAAGGGAGGGGGGAATTTTTGCCTGCCTTTGAACTATTTGACCCCCTCTATACAACCCCACAAAAAATAACATTCAGTATGGCTCTGTTTGGGAGCCCCCCTAAAGGGGGGGGGGGGAGAAGGGGCAAATTTGGAAAAGTCGGAATTTTCCTTAGGTCCCCCCGATGCCCTCTATACGATTCCGTAAAAAAAACCATTCTCCTTGATGGTGGAGGGGGCTCCACCATCAAGGAGAACAATTATGTCAATGCTTTATAGATATATAAAATGTTAATGTAGTTAACTAAATATTATTGGCTTCAATAAATCATTCCAGTAAGTAGATAATATATTTTTAAACTAGAACAATAACCTTTATTAATTTTCTGCCTTACATACCGATGATTTTATACTATGGCACTACGACCGTCACATATCATGTCAAAGGTTGAAGTAAAATTGAATCTAACGCCATTGTGTCAGAGACTAAAATTGCATAACAAATGAAACATTAACGTACTTCATAAATTTGCGGAAAAATTTACATAGGTCCGTCGTCTGTAAGCGCCAGAGCGCGACTGATCGTGTCTGCCAAGCCACCACGCTTGTGAATTTTGTAGTTATTTCAAAATAGTGATTTTGAAAATCATTTTATCAGGACAAACTCTGCGAATTTGTCTAGAAATAGTTACTGTCTTTAATTGAGTACAAAAAAAAAACTTAAAATATCACATAGTTTAGTCATAATATTGAAAAAACATTTCAAAAAGGGGTAACTTCGAGATTTTTTTTTACCGAGCGAAGTTTATAAAATCTTGTATCTGAATGCGAATTTGACTAGACTAAATCCTTAACTATTACATATCTTTTTTACAGAATTTTTAATCAGTATTCCTACATCTCAGATGGTTTTGAAAACCACAAATGTGCGGCCTCTGTTGGCCTACCTGGCCTTAAATGGAAACGAAATCAGTAAATTATTGCGATTAGTCAGAGGTCAGTAACCACGAAAGATTTTGTGGATACTATTGTATCAATTCAGCTCTCGTGAGTAAAGGTTGCTCAAATGGATAAAAGCTGTAAATGTTAAATATCTTCAAACCAATTCCCTTCAGCGTTATGGTTGATACAAATCAATGTTTCCCCAAGACACCCGAACTGGTGCATTCACAAAAAAAAGGTTACCAGCAAAAACCGAGAAACCTTCGACCATTCACTTGTAAACAAAAAGTTTGACCTAGAAGCGGATGATTTAGCCATATTTACGTTTACCTGCTCGCTAAATAATACTCTGCCTATCTGACGTCATCATCGCATGTTGCTAAGATTGCCTAATGAACCTATTTATTATTTAGAAACATTAATATATAAAATTACGGTTCTGTTTGGGCTCTTTAGTTTATCAATTTTAGAAGTTTCTGTTTTACTTATCTTGCTTTATCTACATCATCTTTTACTCCTGCATTTGTCATCTATCTAAGTACCTACTAGGTAGTACCCAACTCTCCCCTCTTTCGTAATTCTAACTACTAAATATTTAATTAGTTTGTTAAGTTAAGAAACTGAAGCTTACGTACAAACCGTATCATGGTTTAAGTTAGCTATAGATTAATTAAGTACTTACTGTAAAACATAAACGAAAAAAAATGTACAAGCTAGTTAGTTAAATTATATGACTGCTCACTTGTGGAGCTAAATAAATAAAATATATCTTTTTAAACAAAATGCTTAGACCGATGATGCGCCAAATTGAGCAATACATCACATTCAACGGACAAAAAAGTCACTAATACTCTTTCTCTACGCAAATTACATCTCAAAAGAACGCTACCTCATCCGTTTTAAAAGTCAGCATCTTTCGTCACAGTAATTATACACAAAATCTAGTCCATGCTAACCTGAATCAATCTAGGTTAGCATTATATCCGTGGCGAATATGAAACAAATGACAGACGCTCGACGTCGCGTCGTTTTGAGTTTTACATTGTTTATTCAATAGACCCACATCTGGTGATAATACAGGTAGATAATACACGCTTCAATACCGTAACGGTATAGCTGTAACAGTTTCTGCTATTGTCGTGTTACGAAATACCTATTATGTAGCTGTAACGGATGTTTTTATCAAAAGCAATCAAGGGGACACTATAAAATGAATTTGCAGTGATTATAATGTCCCTGACCTAGAGTGATGATTGTTGATGATTCTTTGTCTATATTTCACTAATCAAAGCTATCGGAATATTGTGGTTTCAAAGACATTTGGTATGTGTCGTAAACTTAATGTCACGAAACATTATCAGCATTGCATATTGCCTATTAAATCTACCTCTACAGTATCTGGTCACGAATAGTTACTTAGCTGTTGAATATCACAGCAGAGTACACAGCTTTTGAGTTATGCTTTCCGGTGCGCATTGCATACAACGGTATCTTTCAGTTTGTACCGGTTAAGCGGATATTTAGTAGCCACCAGTAATTAAAAATCCTCTTGCAGCCATCTCTTATGTTTGCTAACGGTGCGTAATCAGCGGGCATCGCGCTAAAATGATTTTTACTGTAAATGGTTGAGGTTATCATATAATTATGCTAATGTATTCAGACATTATTTACCTTTACCTCGATTTACTTTTGCATTTTGTATACAGACACAATTATTTCGCACTTATGTTCTATCGACCTAAAAGCTTAGTTTCAATTGCAGTATCAAAGATAAACTCAGTTCAACGCTTTGAAGACGTTCTGGGCATTTCACGCTCATCCGGTTTAACCTGAACTTGGTTTAATAAACGGCGAAATTGTACCTTCGAAATCGCTTCATAAACTAAACGAATATAACTCAAAAGAAAAGAATATTGGTTTTCTGTTTTGCTAACTTCGCGGGACAAAAGCGGTCATTAGTTCTACTTCAAGACTGTGCCTTAGGTCTAACCAGGTGAAAATCAATAGCCCCTGAAAATCGAAACTACATTAACCAGCAACACGCGAGTGTAAAGCATCTATTGTTCTTAAATAGCGGAATTAATTAGCTGGCCGCTGATTAAATCATTGGAGCGAAAACTGAATTGGAGTTCTCTTCTCAGCTGATTGTTATTTATGTCACGTTCACGGTTAAAAGGTGTGGTAATTGGATTAGGTATATTAAATGTATTAGAAATTGATTTATGATGGAGATCAGGGTAATCGTTGAAATTTCTCTGAGCGTGGAATTGTGTAACTTTACAATCGGCTCGGAACCCAATAAGGCCAAGATCATATCGTAGCGCACTGCAAGTCGTTCTTTAGTAACCCGACGACAGTTAATAGCAACATTCCATTGTTGCGTTTCTGAAAATTTACAAGAAAATCCGAATACTTAAAACGTTTACATGCTTCGTTAGAGTTTTGAAAGCGAAGTTTTTGTAACGTTTAACTGTTTCTCCCTTGGTTAATCGCCATTCGCGTCTGAGTCCAATGCCAGCTATTTCTGAGTAGCGATTTGTCGCGACCCGCCTCCAGTCACGCGAGTCTAACTAATCCCTAGCAAGCCGCTTGAATGCTTCTATTGAATATCTCCTTGGAAATTTGCGGTGGAGATGGATCGAATACGTGAGAGTTGTGTAATTGGAGTTATGTTCCATCTTTGGGTGCAGAAATTGGACAGACTCTAGTCAAAAGCTATGAATCTGTACCTACCTTATTTCTTTATAATTTATTTGTTTGAAGTTTGACTTGTGTAAGTGCTTATTTTGTAAGCCAAAAGGAATAAAGTTATTTAAATCTGAAAATCTGTAATATTGGGTAATATGGGAGATAGGAAGAAATAGCAAAATCTAGCTGTAGATGCTGTGCTGTCTGAGCTAAATTGAAAATCGATATTCGATATTCCTAATTTTAACACGACCGTCCTATGTTGGCATTGGCATATTGATGCAGAGACTCACAATAGACTCCAAAAGCAACAAAAAATCCCCGCCAACCTGTCGATACAAAAACATATGTTGGCAAGCAAATGGCTGGTGGGATATGCACCGACCCCGGACACCTGTCCGCCAGGTAGATTATAAATAAAACACGTAAAACCCGCATAACTGGATCCGAATCGCCCCACAAAGCTAAGGGCGTTTATTCCCGACGTATTTTTATCCCCACGTATGACTGGCTGACGGATGTCCATTTCTAAAAAGGGTTTATACCACGTTTGTTTAGCATTCGTACCTTTTCGTGACTGCATGAAGCTGTCGAGTGTTGCCTCACAATTTCATATGTTTGCGAACGCGTCGTGATGCAAAGTCGAAGCGAACATTGCTGTAGAGATTTCTCACTCGATAAAAACGGTAATGGCAGCAAAAACCCAGGAAGAGACACCTCGATCATTAACGCACCTTGCGCTGTGCTTTACTTGGAAAATTAACTTACGAGTTATGCGGTACTTGTACTTGCCCCTGTGTTATGGCAGCCTCTGCTTCTTGCTACCTCTCATCATGCTTGTACAAGGTAAATAAACCAGTTTTTGTCGGATTAAGCGCGTACAAAACCTGACATAATCCGATACTTAAAGGCTGTACCGACTGATGTTCGCTACAAGCATTATGTTACGCCGCCACCACCGTGTGCAATGTCTAGTCGTTGCTTGTTGAGCGCCTTCTTTCCCTTTTCTGATTGCACGAACGCCCGTGTAACATGTTACGTCCCGTAACGTGTAACGTCATTATTATTATGGAGTTGTATTGCAACCATTTTCTCGTCCGGCAACTTCGAAGATCTAAGTTAATGGAAAATTGCTTTTACTCAAGTAAGCGTTTCCGAGTACTTTATTCATGTTACTAGTTGTCTTGTCATAGACATATTCTAGTTTCCTGCTTAATATCTTTTCAGAACAATGCAGAAAGTCTCAAGCAACAGCTGTTTTTGATGACCGTGTGTTTCTGCTTTAAAACGTGCCGAGTGCAGACAGGTGGTTAGGATACACGACACGTCGTCGTCAGTATTATTATTTAGATACCCGTCAAACTGCTTTAAGTGTATGGTTTCAAGACAGACGAGAAATCTTACACCGGGTTACGATACAGCAGAATTGTTTAGTAACAAAGAAAATTATTAGGGTTCGATTCCCTCGAGATAAATATTTGTACGTTCTACAGATATTTGTGCCGGGTGTTCTGGTGGAATACAAAATATCTATATATGTAATATAATATATTTTATTATGTATTATCATATCAGTGATCTAGTATAGTATTAATAATAACAATAACACAAGCTCTGAGTAGCTTGGGGCTATATGATACTGTGTGCATTGTCCAGCACTATTTACTATTTAATTATGATTCAACCAGTTGTATACAATCTAGGGAATTCTCAACTGATCGATAACAAATGGTATTGATGAAAGAAAGACGTTTGATTTCGATATATCCACATGAAGATTCGTGACATGACATGGTTCATCTGACATGGTTGGATAGCAATGAACGTTTGATCAGATTTTTGATGACGATGACGAACTGCAGGGTCAAGAGGTCACGTCCAGCACAAGAACACCACTCAGAGGTGACAATGACACCGGTTCCTTTGCCCATTGTCCGCGCGAGCTCGTTGTGAATCAATTCTTAATGGTGCGAGAGGAAGATTGCCGAGAGTTGAAATTAATAGCCCTGGGAACATTTGCCCGGATGATGTGCTTGACCTGAGTTTTATATTTTTGACTTGTACATTAACAATAATGCTCGTGGACGGTAAAAATAATAAGGCGCACTGGGTAGAAACACACCTTTCTAATGTAGGTACTCTGAGTTATTATTTATTTTTATTTATTTTATTTTTTATGAGTTATGTTACAATAAATAATGCTGGACAATCCATACAGCAGCATCTAACCCGAAGCTAAGCAGAGCTTGAGTTATGGATACTAGATGACTGATATACTTTATAAAACATGTACAGTATAGATATTTTGTATTATACATAAAAAAAAGACCAGAATGTCTGCAGATCGGACAACCATTTGGCTCAAGCCGGGAATCGAGCCCGCAACCTCCTGCGTTCAGACAGACATTCGCCCACCGCGCCACAGAGGTCATCGATGATAATCCGTTCCCAGTTTACAAACAGTGATGCAAACAGTCATTTTAGCCGAAATCAATTAGATTAGACGGACTGAGAACATCATCAGATCCATACAGTTTTAGTACGTTCTTATACTATTAATTTATATATTTAATTACATTTTTTAATTACATGTTCCTACAATGTTCAATTAATTAATATACAGACGGAGTGACTGTTTAACACCATCAAATTTACCAGCTATTAATGCGGATAGAAGACTCCAAAAACCGCTTAAAGTGCATAATCCTGTTGAATTAAAACAAAGCAATGAGACCTGACTTCCGCTTAAAACTGTTCTATTAAATAGCAGAAGGGCAAAGTTTGAAGGTGAGCTAAGTGCTTTCAGTAGCATTCAGTTTCATTGTGACAGCAATAAGGAGATTTTATTTCTACTTATAATTTGTGGCGAACTTTGACTGTCTCTCTGAAGTCATTTATAACGGGATAATTAGGAATATTAGAAAACTCAAATCATGGTAAATAGATTTGAGTTGTGAGATCACTGAAGACTCAAAGTAAAATTTTGGTAAATATCGCGGTAAATTACTTTGGTTTCAAAACTTTTGTCTTTCTGAACCTCTTGACAGGAACTAATAATTGTATATTATATTAGATGTTAAATTCTAAAACCTGTCATTTAACACTAGTATATCATATGAGCCCGTCACGTCTACAGATGAACATTATGCCTTCTGCATACGAAGCAATTAGCCAATTGCTTTATTTCCTCAAGACTGTAAAGTCTTGACTCTTCAACTCTTAGACACGTCAAAAATACAAATTAAACAAGCAAAACTGAGATATAATGTGATCATTTTATTTATCACTTCAATCATTTAAGTTAAAGTAAAGAAGTGCACAAGAAACCTTAACCTTGTTGGTTAGTTTTCGAGTTGGACCGAAATCGCCCCAAAACTTATTATCGTCTAGGTATTCCGATACTTTATAGTAAGCTTTTTTGTAAAGAATTTCTTTGATCGCTCCACTTCAGTTCCCAGGTATTATAAATTCAAAAACAAGTGAGTATTGGCGATCTTAGTGCTAAGGGCCGATCTCAGACAACCTTGCATGAATATATTGATGGAACTTAACCGTCTGTTTCTTATTCCAAGCGCTCGCCGAATAAACAAGTTGTCTATTCTAATCAGAGAGTCAAACGAATTCACTATTAGCTTTGGCATTGTGTTTTTACATCGGGGACCTATTAGGTGGCAGGGTTGCCACTTTACTTTTTTTTATCTTATTGATTTGATTATACAAAATCCCGCCTCTTTAATTTAACGCGCTTGGCAGAGCCGTTTGTTCAAGGACTTAAATCATCCCCTGACCACAAGAGTGTGTAAACCTGTTGAAACGTCAAAAAAAATTGGTTAATAACGCGATAAATTGCCGTTAAAATAGTGAAAATATTAATGTATTCCCAAAATAGCCAAATGTAAATGTTAATGTTAATGATGGTGTTCATGTAACTATATTTGTTTCACAGGACATTTTGTAAAATCATTATGGCAACCCTAACGTAGTAGAAACATCCTATTTAACCTTATTGGATCCCAGGAACCAGAGGAAATTCTAAGCTTATTTCAAGATAATGTTTTCTCCTTGGTTTTTATTCTGTTCCTTATTACCGAGGAAATAATGCACATTATATCCATTTAAAGAATCATATGTTACATTAGTATGCAAATTAACGTAATGTTCAAAGAATGTAAACGTGTAATGTAATGTGAAAAGGGCGTTGTCCGCTGTAGCTCTTGTTTGTTGCCTAGAAATCTCGCTTCCTACTATGATGTACGTAGTCCCTAACCGCATTTCAGCCAAACTCGCAATTAATTAACAGAAAATTACTGTTCTTGACAGAATAAAACAATAACTACTATTATAAATTATTTTTAAATTTTTATATATTTTTTTCAATATACCTATAAATTCTATAAAACTTTGGTCCCGGTATTTGAATAAGCGACCGCTAAACCGGGCAGACTAGCAAGGTACCAATACAAGCCATGCTATGTAATAACTACACTAAAATAATAATATTTAAATTCATATATCCCGGAGAACAAAATAGGCTACTTTTTATCCTGTAGAAGCGTTCGAAGCTAGCTGTGATGTAAATTTTATCGTCTATTATTATGAAAATACTTGTTATTACATGCTGTTTACACATTACTACAACAAGATAAAATGTGTTGATAACTATTGCGTTTTATTTGATTTTATGTCGAGGGGCACTAATGAACTGTAGATTATTATTCATGGACGGTCATAGGCTCCTTTCAAACCGCAAGCGAAGCCGCAACCAGAAGCTAGTTCATTACAACAACATATACAGCATAGCTTGGACCAGAAGCTAGTTTTTTAAAACCACATAATACAGCTTATCTTGGGGCTAGATGCTGCTGTGTGGATTGTCCAGCATTATTTATTTACTTATAATGCATTTGATTCTCGACCGCACTATTCTCTGGCAATCGTGGACATCCAACGATATCTGATAAATTTTATCACAAGTCCTCTCAATTAAATTATTAATCACCGCTTTGGAACCGGTTATGAAGGATGTGCCAGGTTGTATATCCGTTTTAATATGTAAGTTTTCTCAGGACTTTCTATTCCCACACTTAATGCGGCGAGGAAATTTGAGAGAGATTTAGACAGTTTCGACGACCACTGTGGCGCGGTGTGCGAAGGTCCTCCTGCGACGCAGGAGGTTGCGCTTTCGATTCCCGCCTCGGGACAAATATTTGTACGATCTGCAGATATTTGTTCAGGGGTTCTGGTCGTTTTCTACATATGTATAATAAAACATATCTATCTATTTAATAATATTGTATTATGTATATCAGTCATCTAGTGCCCATAACACAAGCTCGGCTTAGCTTGGGGCTAGATGATGCTGTGTGGATTGTCCAGCATTCTTTATTTATTATCATTATTATTTATAGTTTGTAAATTTGATGTATGTTACATAACTTGGTTAAGGCGCTACCCCGACCGAACTAGAATAGAATAATCATTTATTGCATAATGCTGAAAAGCCTTAATACTCCGCATGTTCAGCGCTGTTTTCAGCTTCCCCTACACGAAAGGTGATCGTCGGCATTTATTGTTTTATTTTTGCGGACTACCACTAGCGCTTCTAAGTAGAAGAAACGTAATTTCTAATTCTTTATTGCACAATAAAAATACAAAAATAACATTAAAATGTTAAAGAAATGGCAAAGGCGAGCTTAACCCTAAAAAGAGTTCTCTTCCAGTAGGCCAAGCACGGGGATTGTTCTCTAGGGTAGAATAGACAATAATGGCATCGCATCGCTATACATTGCGTACATTATTGAAGGTTTAGAAATTAATTTCGAATAATTTACGCGTTCGATGACAAAGTGACGTAATTTTTCTCTATTCTACCTTAGACAAGAAAGCCCGTGCTTGCCCTACAGCAAACCTTATTGGGAGAGTGAGATAAAGTTACAAACGCGGGTAAGTGCGCAAAAAAAGGCCAAAAATTCAAAAATTTAAAAATCGAGAACGCGTCCTCTTGAAAAGTAGAAGGTGTATTGCAAGCTAATTTAGATATTTTTCAATACTCATTCATATACAAGTCAATTCGCGAGAGTGCAAAATAGATGATGTCATATCGCGTCCCTTTGACCTGATTCCAACGGAGACAGTCTGTGCTAGCAAAGTTATGGCTGATCTACATAAACATAAGATCCATCTATAGCCTCAACGGTTCCGATGTCAACTGCGTAGATGTAGTAAGATGACTCTTGACTGTTGTTGTGGTTTCAACAAAGGAAGTAGTGTCACTGAAGAGACAAGTTATCGTGTATCTATCTATACTAATGTTATGAAGAGGAAACATATTGATTGTTTGTTTCAATGGAATCAGCTCCGAAACTACTGAACATATTTGAAAAATCCTACCAAAATAGTTAGTTACAAATCCCTATGAAAACTTCAATAATGTAATCCAGTGTACCGAATATGTATGCGGAAAACTAATTAAAAAAAAATAGTAATTATGCTGAACATTATAATTAAAATGAAATAGTTTTTTTTATGTATCCATAGGAAATTGTAAACGTTTTCCGGAAAATTACTTTCACGTTATTTTTATTCACTGTACAACACAGAGAGAACCATAACCAAGAAAATTTAAATCTCGCGCCAACACAGAAAGGATTAACCTTGATAAAACTGCTTCGTCAAACACATTAATCAAAAAAATAAGTATCATTCCAGTTCAAAATATTTCAGGGTTTTCTTTTCATACATTCTTTAACAGATCATTAGTGTTATCAAGATCTTGCAAGTCAATGTCTATGCTAACCATCTCAAAGATATGTTAGCTCCAAATACAATAGACGTAATTCTCATTTCTATGAACCATATAGTGACCCGGGCGTTTGGGAGGCATACCCCTTTATTGTATGTGAATTTGCTTAGCTATTGCTACGTTGCATTTTTCTACCCTCAGCCACAGCTGTTGCAGTTGCAGTTACATACGAGCCAGTCTCGGTTGAGCAATTGATCAGGCAACACGCGTCGATACATCTCTGGGCTTAATTATTTTGTATTACTTAAACGAACAAAATTTAATTTCCCTCGAAGGGAAGCGCATGACATCATGCGTGGGGTCGAAGCGGTCGAAGCGAACAGCACACGGACCTTTTTTGGGAGTTAATCTAAGAAGAGGGCTACATGCTGGTATCATCATTGGTTGCTAAATATGATACACCCGAAAATATATCCGCCAGGTGTAGAGACAATTATTATTGGTTATTAAAGTACCTACTTAATAAAAAACCAGTAATTGTGATAGGTGGATAGATGGACTGGGTGATCTGGCTATGGGGAAAAGTGCGGACGCTATGATACTTAATTTATTATTAATTTCTGCGCACGCATTATATTTATAGAACTGTTTAAAGGATATATGCCATGGGAACTGTTCTATGAAAATAATGTCTCCTTTGATCCCAAGCTTGGAGCTACATTTGTGCAAAACATCAGCACGATCCGTTGAGTACTTTTGGCGTGAATAAATAACAAACATCCATCTAATCTTCCAAACATTCGTATTTCTTAATATGATTATATGATGTACCTACATTACATAGATGCTCTTAAAAGAATCAGGTCACCAATTTGCACCATCGATTTTCAAATATGTTTGTATGATGTACATTACATAGATGCTCTTAAAAGAATCAGGTCACCAATTTGCATATCCCGTATCTAGCATATCTCAGAAAAGATTCCACTTACGCCCCCTATGCAGATCCGTATTGGAAAGTAATTAGATTTCAGATCCAATCTCGAGTTTCTCGAGTGAACTACTACGGTCCCGGTTAGAGGACAAACTGAACTGACGAAGACCCAGAGTGGGAGTTTGAACGGGCTTGTGAGGTATGAACAGTCAAATTCGTCGTCGAGCCCCGAAAACCGATAATTATTTGTGAAAATATTAAAGCCATAACCACAAAAGATTGTCGAATATTTAAACAAAAATAAGAAATTTTAGTAATATATATTTAGTACCACGGTCTATTGTTTCTTCACGTCCAGTCCATCCCAAGGTTGCCTGGAAGGGATCGCTCATAGCGATAGGCCGCCCTTTATACTACCTCTACTTTAAGCTCTTTGTCTGTCTTTTTGTTATGCTCTCTTTCTTTGTGTGGTGTATCTTAAGAGTAATTTCTTTGCTGTCTCTCCTTAAGTATTGTGTGCCCGCAAATGGCCCGTAAGCAAAGTCGCGGTCTGTACTGGGACAGGTGACAGCGTCTTGTCGTCGGGTTCTATTTGCGTAACAGTTATGTATACGACGGCACGGAACCCTCCTTGTGCGGGTCGACTCTTATTTCGACCGTTTCATTTTAAACAAACGCTTCTGCAGATTTATTGCTTCAGACTTATCTCTACTCAGGGCATGATCAACAACTATGTCCCTTATTACACCTCTACGTGAAACACCTATTCTAAATGCGTCACAGGCACTCAACGACGGGAATTTGCTGTAATTAGGTCAGTCGACCGATATTTATTAATATCTCAACGTGACTGGATTTCGCTAATGAAGAGGCTAATCAGCTGATAGGGTTTCATGAACGTGTTTTGAGAGGAATATTCACCGGGGGACATTGCGATTATACAATTTTACCACCGAAATGCGATACTCAACCTAGGGACTCGTTGATATTATGGCCCCGTAATGATGAAAGCCAGTCTTATCATAATCATAATCTTTATTCATAAACAATAATAAAATCATTTTTGAAATTCTTATGAATAAATACATAGTTACGGATGTCCCGCTGTCTGTCCCTATGTATGGTTAGCCTTACCTTTAATACCTACGCAACGGATTTTGATGTGGTTTTTTTAATAGATAGAGAGATTCAAGAGGATGATTTTGTATGTTCAACATGCACCATGCACCGGGGCGGGTCGCTATTACAAGATACAAAAAATCAAGGGGCGCCCTGCGTCCATCATTCGAGGAATATTGTAATTTTGGTCTAGTTTCTTTACAATCAGAGCAAATAGAAGGAGGACCAACTTTTGATTTCGACAGTGAAGTTTCAGAAGTGCGGTGTTTCCGAACGCATTTTAATATAGGTATAAATTCATTATGGCGAAAATCCTCCTATGGCCCGAATTGCTTCGTCACTTAATTCAATATATTTCTATTAACAATTGTCAATAACTCTCGGGATCTTTAATTTTGGCACCACACATAAAGTAGCCGAACCCGTCCCTTGTTTTTGAAATTGAATTTGCTTTTTTCACTGCACGTGTGCTGCTGTTGAAGTTTTTTTCTTTGTTTTAAGTGTGTCTGTGTTGTTGCTGTTTTCTATTTCAAGTTTTTAGACATAAAACACTTAAAAAAATATCTTGGAATCTAGAATCGAATTATGCCGAGTACGATTATATTAATTATAAACCATAGGTATAATCCGTCCTTTTTTAAATGATCTGATTTTCTAATGGTGGTTTTAAAACATACACTTCTTCTTGTCCGTTGATACTACATGTAAACTCCTTGGTAAAGGCAAAAGCAAAAAACTTATAAAAATCAATATGAAGCTTCGATTTAAGAAAGCTCGCTTGATCATTAAATTCTCTAAACGCTGCGAGGTGAAAAGTTCAGCGCGTTCTTTTCTCATACATGAAAAGATAACAACTGATAACGAGTTTCTGACGTTCTCAATCCTTATCAAGGGCAATGTTCGATATCAAAATGGAGAGCATTTTGATTGATGACTTCTAAATGACAGGCGCCGTCGAGGGCTCAATTTCCTCTGAGATACGAGTACGGTACTTGTGTCGTTGCGACGTAAAATCTTGAAGAGTTATTAGAATAGTATTTATTTAGTTTTCTGCGACAAGCTTTTTTCAAAATACTTATCAACACAAGTACAAAGAAAAAATGTGTTCTTTGATTTAGAAATGCAATATTAGACAATAGAAAAGTATTTTGAAAAAAGTTTATGGCTTGAACCTAGATATACAGGGTGTCCCGTAACTCAACGTCAACCCGAAAACGCCGGAAAAGTGGGTTCATGACGACCCAGAAAAACTATAAAATCATGGATCTATCTTCAATGGTTTCAGAGTTATGGGCTTTTTACTGAAAATCATAAATTATCTGCCCGGCGTCAAACTTTTCTATGCTGTGACTACAGATGTCAATATTTTCTGAATTTTATTTTTGTATTACAAACTCAAATAACACAGTCTTATAATCAATTGCAAAATTTAAAAATATTGAGTAAAGTTTTTGAAAAAAAAGACTGTTTGGTTCGTTTATTTCATCAATGATTTTCAATCGGGAAACTTTGACTCGTCATACTGAAAAAAAAATTCACCACGATAAGCTGGCATGTTCTGTGGAAAGTTGGCGCAGTTATCCTAGATTTCAAAACAGTATCATACGTCACACTTTTCTTCTTTAAATAATAGTAAAATATTGATTTTCTGAAATGCGACCTAAATTCAAAAAAGTTTCACAAGGAACATTTTCAAACGCAAGGGTAGATGGATTAGTAGGTGCTTCAATATTAGACCTTTTTTAAGTCTTTGCAAACTATTTGCCACAGTTCTTTGTATAAAAATGCCTCGTTGGGCTTGATTTTTTTTTTAAAAATTTAAATAATTAATCAATCCTGACTTTTTTTTGTAGGTATACCTATACCTGAATGTTTTGCAATATAAAATTTAAAAATCTGTTATTCGTGTTCTGCGATTCCTGGTAATTTGAATTATGTCTACTCGGCGGCCGAATATGCAAACATGCATCTCATTTACGCATAATGTGGATATAACCCTAGCGCCCGAGCCAGGCGTTATCAGGATAGTACCCGAATGTCGAACGTTATGCGTGATTACCCATCATAGAATTAATTTTTGCAGAACAATGTTCGCAAAAATATGTTTTTTGAGGGTAATCACGAGGTAGTAAACTTTTTACTTGACTCACGTGATAGGGTTGGTATTTGTTGACAATTTGGATACTCCCGCATTTTCTTCCATTGCACGAACTGAGGTACCTACCGTTTTTCTTGAACTGCATTTAAAACTACGTCATCGTAGTCTCCTAGGAGTCTCGAACAAATCATTCAGATAGCCAAAAGAAAGCTAGGATTAATTATAATTTAAATTTTTCAAAAATAATCAAGTGCAACGAGGCTTTTTTTTATACAAAGAACTGTGGCAAATAGTTTACAAAGACTTAAAAAAGGTCTAATATCGAAGCACCTACTATCCATCTACCCTTGCGTGTGAAAATGTTCCTTGTGAAACTGTTTTGAATTTAGGTCTTATTTCAGAAAATCAATATTTTACTATTATTTAAAGAAGAAAAGTGTGACGTATGATACCATTTTGAAATCTAGGATAACTGCACCAACTTTCCACAGAACATGCCAGCATATCGTGGTGAATTTTTTTTTCAGTATGACGAGTCAAAGTTTCCCGATTAAAAATCATTGATGCAATAACCGAACCAAACAGTCTTTTTTTTACAAAAAATTTACTCAATATGTTTAAATTTTGCAATTCATTGTAAGACTGTGTTATTTGAGTTTGTAGTACAAAAATAAAATTCAGAAAATATTGACATCTGTAGTCACAGCATAGAAAAGTTTGACGCCGGGCAGAGAATTTATGAATTTCAGTAAAAAGCCCATAACTCTGAAACCATTGAAGATAGACCCATGATTTTATAGTTTTTCTGGGTCGTGATGAACCCACCTGTCCGGCGTTTTCGGGTTGACGTTGAGTTACGGGACACCCTGTATATAAATAATGGCAATAAATTACATTAAGGCAGACCATGGTAAAAATATATTCAAATAACAAATCATTTTAGTACTAGGTTTGTATGGCAAATTCATCCGTCGCCGGACTCTTAAATCTTGGAGATGCGCCATCTAATTCAGTGTGAAAGACCTCTTTATGTGCAGCTTAACTTGAACTTTGCAATTTTTATGGAAGCGGTATTTCAAATTTTATTACAAAAAATCTAAAAAATACCGTAAAGATTTTGGTACCATCGTACACTGTACAACACAAAAATGTGCATCAGAATATGAGCTTTAACTCGTAATATTAAGATACATTTTATGTTGCGGCAACGGCATCAGTTTACAGCTCAAAGCTTGTGATAAGACATTTTGTCAGTGAAAAATGTATCTAAACCTAACGTGTCTAAAACTTATATTTAAATGTTTGTGCAGCGTTGCTGGATTTATTGTATATGCAGCACAATAATTCTAAGTCGTTTATCTGGTTACTGTATTAGTACCAACTTGGTTGTAATTATAAACAATGCGCAGAAAAACGAAGTAATTCAAACGGTCAAGCTTCTATTGTGCTGTATTAAACTCGATTACTTAAAACCACGTTAATTAATTACGATCACGCGATGTATCTAGTCAATGATTATTTAAAACTGTATTTTCTTGTTTACAGCTCAATTCAGTTTCAAATTATTGATCTGTATTAAACTCGATTAAATCTATAGTAAATAAATAATGTATAATCCATATAGCATCATTTAGGCCGAAGCTAAGCAGAGCTTGAGTTTAGCGTAGGTACTAGATGACTGATATACTTATTACAATATATTACATAATATATTTTTCGTTTTCAGAGTAGGCTCCCAGACGAAAGTTGTTCAATGTGAAGATCTCACCAGTCCTGTTAGATTTCAGTCTTGACGACAATCGTATCTTTTTATTCGTTTTCGTGCAAATGTAAGTGATAAACATGAAACAACGGTTTTCGTTTTCTAGGCTGCCAGACGAAATTCCTCAAAGCGTAGATCTCACCAATGCCGTCAGATTTCAGTTTTGACAATCGAAGTTTTCGATACGTTTTTGTCATCTTATGTAGGTGACGAATACGAAACTACGGATTTCGTTTTCAGAGTAGGCTTCCTGTCGAGAGTTCCTCAAAGTGAAGATAACACCAGTGGCTGGCACTCTGCCCTCAATAGGCCACTTCCACTGCCCACTTCAGCTGTCTGCTTCTTCACGTCAGAACCGTGGCCTTTTGCTCTTGACATTGATTTGGAAGTCGCCATTTACACAGGTTGCTATAAAAATGATAAAAAAGGGTCCTTGGAAATAACTGAGACAGTGTGTTAGTTAATTATTATTATTAGTTAGATATGCTTTCAATATAAGGGTAGTCAAGGATTCAAGGGAATCTGTTTTAATTTTTTTTTGTGGCGCGGCGCTAGAGGTGTTTGTTTGATTCCTACCTCAGAACGAATGTTTGTACGATTTGCTGATATTTTTTCCGGCTGATATATTCCGGGTGTTTTCTATGTATGTACTAATGCATTTATCTTCTGAGGGTCTGGGCGAAGTGACGTGTGACCCGAAAGCTTGTATTGTAAGCTTGTATCTGGCGCAGCACATCAGCATTGCCATACAGAGGGAATGCTGCCAGCGTCTTGGGGTCTCTTCCGACTGGTGATTTGGATATAGATAAGTTGAGCTTCGTTGGGCGTGTGGTGCCGGCATAGAATTTCACCACCCCATCTCTTCCCGTGGGTGTCGTAAGAGGCGACTAAGGGAAACACACCGGGGAGCGGGCAGCAGCGCCCTCTGCAGAACAACTCCACCGAACTGCGATCCCCAACCCGCATGCCCAGCGTGGGGATTATGGGCATTAACCCCCAAATGATAATGCCATCTATGGCGCTCATTAGGGGAGGCCTATGTCCAGCAGTGGACTATTATAGGCTGGTGATGTTGATGTTGAGTTGAGCTTCGTGAAGATTGTTTGCAACAGCCTACAGTTAGCTCAATTGTAAATACTAGCTCTAATTTAGTTATTATATGTTCATAAAGGTTTCACCTTAGTAGGTATCTATAACACTCGCTCTTTCACTTTGGAGCAAGACGTTACCGTGTGGATAGTCATCGTTTTTTAAAATATTTCTCTTATTGCTCTTTAGTTTGATAGAGTTAAAGTTTATAGTGGCAATATTTCAGCACGACCTCCTTTCGCCGCCATTTTAATTAAGTGGGAAGTGTACTCGTAATTATTTCAAACTGCTAATTGCTTTGTAACCAGTAATAGTTCTAGCGATTTGTCCTATATCAATTAAAACATGCACGCAGGGCTTGTAGACTAGTGTCTACACTGCGTGAAAGTAGTCCTTCAACACACAATGAAGTCTACACTATCACCAATAGAGTCAACACAAAGGGAAATAAAATGACACCTGAATGGAAATAATTGCTTATTGAATTTTCTCTGAAGACGCGACGATTCGGTGTTGTCCGCCAATATGAGATTTATTGTTCTCGTGGAATACGAATTGAATATCATTCAGCGTGGTCTCAATACCTATTCAATGCAGTTCGATCAAAACAATAGCGTTTATTTCTTTACGCTATTATAATCAAAGCTCGTATAGAAATCAAGTTATAAGTTTATAATATTCTTTTATAACAGGTATAGTTATACATACCTATTATAAAAGACGAAATAAAATAAATTACACATAATTATTATTGTCCAACGCCTCCCAGAAGGCTAAGCGTCGGATTATATTTTATTGTCTGGGGTAAACTACCGAAAAATTACAAGTCATTTTGTCATGCATATTATTTATTATTTGTAATTGAGCTCTGTGGCGCCGTGGGCGAAGGTCCGCCTGCGACGCTAGAGGTTGCGGGTTCGATTCCCGCCTCGAGACAAATATTTGTGCGATCTGCAGATATGTATTTGTCCCGGGTGTTATGATCGTTTTGTATGTATAATAAAAAATATATAATGTATGTAATATATTTTATTAAGCATATCAGTCATCTAGTAGGTACCTAGTACCTAAACCTACCCAAAACACAGGCTCTGCTTAGCTTGGGGCTAGTTGATGCTGTGTAGATTGTCCAGTATTATTTTAACATATAAATTAATATAAGCCATAAGCCGGCTTATATCGAAACTACATCGAAACACTTAGTGAAACTTGAGGGTAGTTCACCCCTAACTGGGTGGGGCTGCCGAAAACAGGTCCTGAAGTCAACGGTTCGTTAGATGTGAATGTCAAAAGTGCGTAAGTACTCCGCAGACGAGCGGGTAAGTAGGTCACAGACAGGAGACCGATCGATTGCCACGCAACCAGATCGCCCTAGTTATTATTGCACTTGAGTCAACTGTACAATGAGCCTTATGCTGAGATATTTAGATCACGTTTTGTCAATCTTTACGAACCTATCTGTATTGTGTACTGTTTAACACAAAAGTGTGCTCTGAAACTGCTCCTACAGGTAGTGTGCTATAAACACAGTGTGAGTAGCACTGTTCTTAGTACCCTTGCACTACTGAAAACTAGCGCTTAATAGCTGCTATAGCACTTGCGCCATAGCAGCACTAAAAGCTGGGCCGATGACCTTTTTGTTCAACTTATTTTTCATATTTAGCGATAGAAGTATTTCATGTTTAATTTTGTGACACAAATAAAGATTTCCTATTTTCATTTTATATTCTACAAATCATAGTAAACATATTCAGATGTGTAGTTCTTTTGTGCCGGTAGCTCTGTAAAACTTAGAAATTTTACGCTTCGAGCGAACTCAAACGATCTGATGGTATTTTTACGAGCCATAGCTCTTAATTTTAGTGCCACTTTAGAAGCACTGGCGGACCTATTCACCTGTTAAGGACCTCGTTAGCTACACTGATATTAATCTTGCATGACTTTGGAGCCTGATTCGTTCCCGAGGTGGGAATCAGCTCTTGAAGCATTCCGTCATTACATCAGTCTGAAACTAATCCGCGATTCCATCGTGCTTATAACGATAATTGGCAAAATAATGACATCAACGGCAACTCGCATGTACCCAATGTTGCTGGCCATAGGCTGTGGTAACTGTTTCCAAAGAGGCGGGCAAATGAATTTGAATAGGTAACAAGAAAACTTATTGAAATAGGTAACATGAAAACTAATTTAAATATGTAACACAATGTAGGTAGTTTACACTTGAAACAATTAGTCACTACATAGAGAGATATCGTTCATTGATAAAGAATTTAGAAATTTTTGTGGTAAGTAGAAACTTAAATCCAATTTAGAATTAAATTTAAGGTTTATCTGGACAGGCATGTTTAGTAATGTGTCGAGATTGAAAAAAATACTCTTACTGTGACTTACTCAATGCGCTGGCATCTTTTGTAGTCAACACTTTTCAAAGTTGCGACGGAAAATGTATAACGAGATTAATTTAAAATGTATTTGAAATAATATGAGCGCAACTGTTATTTGAACTACGTTGGTTGGCTTTGTCTTTTCTAAGTTATATTACAGCTCCAGTGTATTTATTTAGTTTGCTACTAGATTTGCCGTTTTCCCTCTGGCTGTTTCTAATAACGAAAAAGGGGTTTGTAGGTCAGTCAGGTAAAAATGAAGTACTGTATTGCAAGGACCTTTCCTTTTTTTCCTTGTCTACCGAGTAGGAATGTTCCGTATCATACCGAATCTTATTAATTTAACTGGGTCAACCTCTGAAGTTACAGGAACGTGTGCTTATCGGTAATGTTCGTTTTGATGTCATTTGCCTGGTACATAATCATCGTCCACAACCCGATATACATAAATATTACAGTTTTGTTCATACCAGACTTCCAGTCTTCGCGAATCTAATTCATCTCATGTCAATGAAAAGAGCTGAGAATGTTTCTCAGCATTTTATGTCTATTCGTAAATTACTCCAACGCTCTACTTGTCACTTTCTCTTTCTGCCTAATTTCGGCTTCAGCTAACAATTGCACTAACTAACCCTAAAATCATCAACAGCCTCACAACAAATTGATATCACACTATACGTCCCCAACTACAAAACCTGAGATTGCTTCAACTGTTCAAACATTTAGTGAGTTGTACAACCCAACCGTGGTAAGTGGTCAGGTAGCTATCCTAGCGCCCCTGGGTCCGAGGGTTGTAACCGCAAGAGGTCTTCTATTGTAGTTTAAGATATAATAGTAAAGAGGTCTTTAATTCTATTCGACCAAATAATCTGCAGGCTTTTGAACGTAAATTATTTTCGTTCTAATAAGACTCGCAAACTCGTGATAACATCTGGTCTTATAGAATAGGCTAGACAGTTCTCATTACGGGGCGAAGGGATCTTGCAATATAATGTGTCAGATACATCGCCATATGACAATTTAGGAATAAATTGGTAAGAAATGTATAATTAAAAAAGCCCTAGATACTGTGAACAAATTTGTAATTTTATGCCTTCTCTCTATTCTGTAAAGCTTTTAGTTTGGATATAACAGTTACCATGAATTCATAGGACAATTTTCTGCTTCGTGGAATCACAACTTTGCAGTATAGGTATGATACTATTGTGTTGAATTGGCTGAGAGCCAATGGTCCGTTCATTTTGCTCTCAAACAATTATAAAAGAATCTCTGTTAAAACTAGAAAGCTTGTTGACCGGTTTCTTGTTGTGTTTTTTGTGAGTTGTGACTTCACTCAGCTTCTAGCTAGACCCACAGTGTTAATATGGTTACGATTCTTTGCACCACTTTGTTGGTTTTGAAATCCTTATTTGTTGTTTATCATAATCGTCTCTCAATGCTTATACAATAACATAACTAGGAAGAATATACTCTTCCTATGCCTTCGTTATGGCCTTCAAAAGGTCACAGAAAACAAACACCAGTTTTGCGATAGGATCAGCGTGTATCTCTAGCTCCCCTCGTCATCTGTCATGTAATTTTTTTACGAACCTAACACAATACAACTAAAAATTAAGCTTTGTACTACTTAGTGCTTTAAATTTATGACTTAGAAAGTAGCCTTTCGGAACTTTTTTACTTTGAGGTCAGATTAATTCCACTACACATAATTTATTAGCAAAATCGACCGACTTCGTGACTGTTTTGCTGCAAAAAAAATCCACCTACAAAGGAATGCTTTTAATTAAGTATAAGGTTACCTACTTACTTTCTTTGCTGTAGGTGTAAGCACTGTATCGACCTCCATTTCACTTTTAATTGTGACCCACTTGAGACCAGTCTTTAGTGATTATGAAAGGAAACTGGTCATAGGGAAACAGAAGCTACATGGTGCCCGACCCGGTTGACTAACAGTAAAATGCAGGGCAAATTAGTTTTTACTACCACCAGGCCAGAGTAAAATGAAGAACAGCGATGACTGGATAGGGATTATGACATTAGACCCTCATAAACATGAGCTATGAGGCGCTTACCGGGAAGGTCTACCTCCAGCTGTGGCTGGTAATGAAGATGGAAAAGAGACGATAGCCACAGAAATGTCTCGAACAATGAATTGCAAAGTTTCAAACAGCAGTGTATGATATAATGTTATATTCACCGATCAACAAAACCGTTTCAATGCCACATTAGGTTTATTCTTGAACTGTTGCAGTAACAGTGATTGCGTACGCGTTAAAACTGACTTTTTTCTTTTTAATATTAGAACGGCCCACACCTTCGGATGTAGGTTAAAGCCAAACCCACACGACCTGTGCCCCAGTGAGTGACATGCGTCTTGCCCCTATTGTTGTCCTTCTCGCTCTGGAGATATTGCGATGTGAGTGAAAGAGGCTGTGATGTAACCCGGATGTGGAATGGGGCCAATGACAAGCTTCGATCTGTCTAGCACCTAGATAGCAGTCTAGTCTAGCTCAGTCTTTAGATTATCATATCAGTGACCAAACCGTGTCAGTTTTTTGTTGCTCTTTTGTCTATCTCTTTGTTTTCGCAATCACTCGTACCGTCGTTTATTTATTCTAGCATGGTCTGGAATATTCCCTTTATTGGTTCGGTATCCAATGTTAATTGTATGAATAATGAATTAATTCTGGGAGCTTCGGTTTATTTGTCTTTCTGGACGCCATTGTTCTACGGAATATGCTTTGGGCTGTATTTACCTGAACTCTACCTTTACCAACTCTATATTCCTAAAATTATTGCGCTAAGTACGAGGTACGCCCTCGTCCCTTTGCTTGGTTTTATATATTATACATTATGTAGAGATTTTCCCCCTACCCCATAGGGCTTCAGCCAGCTATATTCCGTCTAATTACGCCCTTTACTTTGAACTTTACTGCGCTATGAATGGGTTCAAATTGCGCACGCAAAAAACCCCGGCCGTGATCCGCGTAGGTGTCCGTAAATTTTACATGTTACATACGAGTCGCTTCACAAAATGCCGTTAATTGGCCTGGTCCCGTTCTCTTGCAGGCAACTGATTTATTTGATGCATTTCGACTACAAAGAAGAGCTTAATGAATGTTACTTTGAATAAATATGCAATTGAGAACATTCTTTCTTCGGGACTGTTGTGAATATTTATTTTTTACCGCACTTCGTTTTGCAGCTACATACGTATTTATTTCGCTTTGAAGGTTTTTCCTGCTATATACATTTTGGTGATGGTATATACTTAATTGATTTGTTTCTTCAATGGTACAGCAATTATCCAAATATGTTCAGCTTAACTCTATCTAGCTTAACGAGGTCGCAGATAATCGAACGCTGGTTCCGAGACTCAAACCTGCGCGTACGCATATCCAAAATAGTCTTACTCTATATTCGGCGTCGTCGTGAATAGCTACGGAGCGTCAATAATTGAAAACCACAATTCAATAGCCGATACCACTTATTTTGTAGTAGTCACGATCGGTAACTCAAGGTTCAAACTAAATAGGTAACCAGAAATCTAATTGTGGCTCTTGGGGCAAAAAGCAGTTTGACTAAGGAAGGACAAAGAATATGTTTTTCTACTGCCACAAGCAAGGTGTCTGTAGGTCGAGGAAGTGAAATCATTTATGTAAAGTATAACATAATACAATCACACTTTGAATCCCTACTAGCGGGGTAAAAATCTACCTGTCTTTAAAGTAACAGTTATATCTGTCTTAAAATTTATACCCATGTTTTAAAGGGAAAGGATTTGTTTGTTTGGATTGAATGGAATCCGAAACTACTGGATTGATTTAAAACATTACAATCCTACATTATACTAGGCTGTAGAATATATAGATAAATATAATAATAAAAAATATTTTCAATAAAAGTTAGGAATTCGTATGAAAATTAACCAACATGTGGTACGTGTAAAAACTTATAATTTTTGTTAAAACCCGTTCGAAGCCGGGTCGGACCGCTAGATCTACATAAAGCAATGATTTCAGTTAGTTACACCACCGACCCGCCAATAGCTTGTCAATAGATGCATAATGAAATAACGCTACCACTCGATTGAAATCAACGCCACATAAATTGAATCACTCGAGTCCAATGTGCAATACAGTATGTCTGAATACAGACTAGTGTTGCTCTTTAACTGTTTTCAATGGCGGGGATACATGCAATTTGCTTCAAATACCAAAGTGTTTTATTTCCTTTAGAACTTACAAGACTCTTAGACTTAAGTAATACGAGGAAATAAAGTGATAACTTAGATTTTTATAGTAAAATAAAGAAGCGAACAAGATACCTTTAGGTTGTTAGTTTTCGAGCGGAGCAAAACTTGTCCCAAACCTTTTTGATCATCTACAGAATCTGATATTTTATAGTGAGCCTTTTTGTAATGAATATATTTGAGAATTTAGTTGAATTTTAGATAGAAGCTTATATTATTTGCTTGCATGTTGCAGTCATCAATGTGTTAGCTTGCAAGATTCCTAAAAAAGATTTATCAACTTTTTCTAACCTGTCTACCGCTTACAGCTTTAAGGCAGTTATGTTTGATGACGTACAGAAGTAACCCTGAACACGTAGATTTATCAAGTTTTTATGCTAACCCTGATTTAAGCTGGGGATATAAACGGGTACCTTCTTGTACCATCACGACTTCTAGAACGGATGGAGAAATGGAGTGACATAAACACAGAGTGACATAACAGATAGAACTGGCACACAAAGATAAAGAGAATTTAAAAATATATTGTGTGAATGTCATCTTGTGTGTTTGGGACCCAAAGATTGACAAAGATCTCGATAGCGCAAAATGTGATTTATGGGCTTTACGAGTAACACGAAATATTGAAATGCATTCAATATTGACGGCTTCACATACAATATAATGGCTTTAAAGACCATATTTCAGTGCATATTGTTGTGCCTTGCAGTAGCGGTGCTGGATGGTGTTCAGCCATTTATTCTCGTTACCATTCGCATCTCAATTGAACACTTGCCGTCTGTCAGTTTGAAATCGGAGTGCATTCACTCGATCTTAAATTCATATTATGAATATTCAGCGGACAGGCCGCAGCGGAACGACGATTCCGCTCGATCCGCATAATATACCCATAAAACTATCGTCCGTATAAAGTGCTCTATTCATACCAACTGAGTTATGTTCTCGATGTCGCATTATGTATGTATTTCATCACATGTCTAGTCTCTAGTCGATTGCCATTCTTTTAACGAAATAAAAAGTAGAGCGTTGTTGCATAATTGATTGCATATTTTATAATATTATATAAATATTATCTGAATTCGATTAAATATCGTTGCTGGACTAGCAACATTATGCTGAGACAGGACCTTTTTGATTCACATGCTGTTAGCTTATTCTCTTGTGTATATTTTTACTAATATTTTTATAACTAATTGGGGTAAGCTAAATGAACGTGTTTCTTTCTTCTTTGTTTTATATATTTATGCAAAAATACAGGCATCTCTCCACAAAACAGTTTGTTACCAAATAATTCTTTGTAGTTGATTATTTGAGTATGAGTTTCGCTTTCCCCAAAGTAACTCCTGAGTCTATCCATATTTTATATTCAAGATTAACTTTTGCTTGCTACGTAGAGATAAGTACGGCGGTGAAAACTCGTCGCAACAGATTCTATTGCCATAGTACAATCCGCTTGACTGCCCTCAAGGAGGCATTGGCCGCTGCGATTCCGCTGGCTGTACATTATAAGCCTGCAAACTTTATTTGGAGTCAAGTTTGTTATGAAACTAAACGAACCTCTGTTTCAACCTCGGTTAAGAAATGCTCGACCGCAGACTTACTGTTTTAAAGTTGAAGTTGGTATTCTCGGATTTTGTTTTTACCTCTTTACCTCTAGATAGTGCTCTGTGGATTGTCAAGCATTATTTATTTGTTTTCTATGGCCTATCCTATCCTAATACTATAAAAAACCCTGACTGGCGTTAGTGAAGTTTTATTTCTGCATATTTGAGTTCTTGGTTTGGATTTTTTATAGCAGATATCTGGTTACTTCATACTAATATTATGAATGCGAATGATAACGTGATTATTGTGATTGCGAAGATAAGTTACCAAACTTACGTGGTGAAGTCTAGATGACACAATTATCCTCAGATAATGATTTATTGTATATTTAATCAATCCATATAAAATAAAGAAAATGAAGAAATGACGTCATTTAAGAACACCTTTCTTGCGTCTAGTTCAATATTCATTGTGATACCAAAGTACCAATATTAAAAGTCACTATGAATCACTCGATCACGGCGAATCGATTACGAAAATTGCCCTATAGTTACTGTTGTCACATCCATCTGGCTATAGCGCAAATTTTTATTGCCGAATTCACGGATCATAATGGGTTTGGCTCTGTTCTGTTGTCTAATCTCATTTGATGAAATAATACGAGACTGGACATGATAATTGGTGGTAGTTAACCAAATAGTAGTGCCTGATTAACTGAACTGTTATAGGTAGTGAGGGTGTTTTTAAATCATGATATTAGAGAACTCTATTGTATCTGTGTCAGAACTGTTTGTTTATCAATTTGTTGGTTTACGGGACGAATCTAGTTGATACCGTATAAGGATACATAATAAAAGGGTTTGTCATTCCGACTCATTCTTAGTACACCATCTCTATCTGTTCCATCGCCTCTACTATAACTCATAGAAAACTCTTTTCAGGGTTAAGCTAGTCTTGAATCCTACTAGAGTTCTCTAATAATATTATTTAAAAACACATTTAATACCTAAGACAGTTACTCAACATCCACTAGATTTTTTTAACCTCCTGTTGAATTATTACCATGCCCAATAGCTACGTCAAAGACATTCTTTGAGCTACATAAATTGAAATGTTAAGGATCCACTGGACATCTGCGTTACAAGTTGCTTCCTGCCATTGTGTCAGCTTCTCCGGACATAGAAACAATCGCCGGAATCGTATTAGTTAATTGCGTACTATTGTTTAGATATCCTGTTTTGGATACTCTTCAGATTTAAAGAGTTTTCTTGATGGAAAATAATTACTTAATTATATTTAATTATGATAAGGTACTTGAGTAACAGCGTGTATGCGTGTGTTACAGTGTGAAGTTTCATTCAATTACTTTATTGGCAGATTAGGGGTACACCCCGGAATTACAACAAAAAATTATAAAATACTATGTTAAGGCTACTAGATGACTGGTACTTAATAGAATAAATATATTCCTCGATTAGAAACAAAATATTGTTTCATAAATTTTATCATACATAGAAAACCACCAGACCCGAAACAATTATCTGAAGATCATACAAACATCTGCCACGAAGCTGGAATCGAACCCGCAACCTCCTGCGTTGAAGGAAGAACTTTTCCTACCGCGCTACAGATGTCGTCATAATAAAGAAACCAATGACGTCATAATAAAGAAATGGGCTATGTCTGGCTGTGCAAGAAGATGGAAACATTTCCGGATCCGACCTGTTTTGTTTACTCAGCTGATCAAACACAGTCCGCGATATTGCTTTCTAGTATTACAAATATGAAAAATACTCTGCATTTCTGTACCTAACATGCCAACGTTACCGCAGTACAGTCAGAGTACAAAATCAGTTGCGATTAAGTGCTCTAGTACAGAGTCACCTCAGGTCGCGGCAGTGAATGTACTATGACACGGCTCTAAACGGTTTTCATCATAGCATAGCCAGTACTAGCAGGGAACGGATATATCCATGTCTGTTGGACAATGATCGATGGATATTTGCATGTCTTCGTACGATATCATGTGTTTTGTGTATTTTACGGCGTGCCTGTTTTAGGGAAGTGATCACCACGTTCCGCTGCTTGTTCTAGGTCGTGTTTACATATGTTCGTGATGAATTAATTCTTAGTAGGTACGTATTGATTCGTAATGTTGTTGATTGTAAGGTCATGTTATTGTGTGCATTTTTGCTTCCTTTGTTGTTCAAGTGCTGATTTATAGTTGGTGTTCTATCTGGGCAGATTCTCGTTAGAACGGATATCGAAGATTCTGATTCGTTATGTGTAGGTACATGACGTCCTATGTGAAGTTGTGTGACATAATGGTTTTGCACGAAAACAAATCAGAAAGTTTATAGTAGTAGATTTTCCTTTCCAAGATGATCTCCTGTTCCCTATATAGAGAATAGTATACCTACTTTGAAAATAAATCGCACCATTTTCATTTCTTCACATTGCATCTACAACTACACACCACGTGTCGGCCTTACTGTTAGTGAATTTACGCCGAGAAGCTACGCTAACTTTTGTGTTACACTGTTTTGTTCCTTGCTACGCTAATATACTATTTTTGGTATTCAGCCCCATAAGTGGCACAGGCACCTAACTGCCAAAACTCTGAAAGCCGGCCGCGCTGCACCGTTCATTGGGGGTTGTTCATTTCCCACGGTGGTATTTCAAGTGATAGATGATGTTAAGTCTTCCATGGCCCACCACGCATCATGACAAGGTACAGCAAGGCAGTTTTACATGCCCATAAGACAGGCGTTGGCGCATCTTCGCAGGTCACAGTGGCTAAGCAGACAAGGTACAGGAAGGTTCAATCGAAAGTTAAAATGCTTACCAAACAGTCCCCGTCGATCGACTCTCGTAATGCACCATCTTAGGTTTACTCACTGTCAAGTTACGCTCTACCTACTAACACGGCTACGGATACGTAACTAGGTATTTTAGGCTCTATCGACGCGTTTGCGTAAACACCCTTGAAGTGGGGCGATCGGGACAAGTGGGCAGATGTTCTTAAGGTTCAAATTTGAACGAAGAACACTGTCAGGAATCTAGGCGAAAAGATTGTGAAGCATGCTTGCGTTGATATCGCGAAGTCTTTAAAAATATTTTAATGTATGACCGTACGACCTGTCGAGAACAATCCCCGTTCTAGGGGGGCAGGTGTGAATTTTTTGAAAATAGGTATTGCTTTCTGAGATGGAGGGAATTTGATGCTTGGATACCATTGAGACTTTAGCTAGGGCCTCATCACTATACATCAATATCGCCCCTTACTGAATACTAATAAGAGACGCAGACTACCAATAATAGATCAAAACTAGGCCTTCATTTTAAACGGAATTTCGTTAAAAATTCAGTTCAAATATTAACTAAACAAGTCAATGCCTCAGACCGTTGACCGAAAATAAAACCATGAAACGCGTTCAATGACTTTCGGTTTCAGGTCAATTTCAGTTGAAATATTTACGGTTTGCGTCACGAAGGTTTTCCTGAACTCTGGATTTCATGAAATGTGTTGACGGAATTAAATATATGGAATTGTTTTCAACGGGTGCTTCCTGTTTTGATCTATGTTTATTTGTGTTGTCTATTAAACCAATATGGTTTCCTACAAAATTTTCCTACTATAAACTATCGACGACCGAATCGTACCCCCACAGTAGTTTGCGGGTACGATTCTTTCCCTGGGGCAAAGGTTTGTACGATTGCAAATATTTGTTGAGTGTGTTCTGAGTATTTTGTATGTATAAAATCTTATTCTATTAAATATATCAGTCATCTAGAACCCATAACACGAACTATCCATAAGCTTGGCGCTAGATGCCCTAGATTATTTAGCTTATTTATTTATAGAAGTAAAAATTTACTGTTACAGTACTACTCTACTCTGATCAGCAGCCCTAGTCCACTGCTGTGCAGGCCTCCATCAGTAGGGGACTGATGGCCATAGACTGTTCATTACGAGTCTGTGGCGCTCAATTTTGAAATCATGCGGCAAGTGGTAGTTATTACTTCCACTTGCCGCATCACTTCAAAATTCATTGTCTATGTGGTTCTTCGATGTTGAAGGAGTTTTTAGATGTCAGTGAAATAGAAGATGGAAACGTTTATTTGTAACTCAATTTAAAGTAAACATAGAAAAGAAAACGGTTTGTGAAGAGTCACAAAACGGTCCCTGTGTCAGAATGGGTTATATTTGCGTACAATCAACGGACTTCTGACAGAGTCGTTTCGGGACGGGACGTATCCCACCTGCCGTACGTCATACCGCTGGATGGAGTTCCTACAGTAAGATAGCCACCATACTTCTTACACTAAACGAGTTTCTGATCGAAGGTCAATGTCCAGTAATGAAAAATAATAATAATAAAAAAACTGAATGACCTTACCAGATTGTAACCTGCTCCGCTGATTGTCTCGAAACCGTTGGCATTGAGATAATGCTCCGATTTTGTGGTTGTTATCTATGCGCTTGCGCTACTGGCTTGTTTTATTTTAGAAAAAAAATTATCTGTGCTGAAGATAATCGAAGTCTGCCGTGTTCTTGATTAGAGTCGCCATCTTGTTTTGCCCAGGATAAAACAAAATGGATACTTAAGAAATATCTCCATCGGTTTAAAAACTGAATTTAAAATATTAGGTAGTTTGTTTAAGATACACCTGTGTCTTTTGATTTTCCCGAACTATACGTCTAACTTTTATTAATGTTTGCTATTCTGTTCTTTTCAGGTAAATAAACACAGTTACATACAAGCGAGAAGGTAAAAATTTCAATTATCAGAAGTTTTTAATGCACGAGGAGGATTTACGTCATAATATTTCACAGGGCATTTTGATATGCGCCATTAAACAAGCTGTTTGCTCAATACGGTAGACATCCTAGATTAAGATGGCAACTGTATACCATAAATCAACTAAACTACTTTACTGTGTAGCTGCGGTTAAATAAGATTATTTATAACGCTGCGCTTGCGCAAGACGGCGTGACATTTTGACGTACGCCCAGAAATAGTAACCTACAACCTAATTTATACTCTAGACCCGCCCCCAGCTTCATTAGACTGTATTGATGTACTTTCTTTGCGATTTTTGTTGCCAATCATTCGATTGCTCGATTCATTGGTAGTTATGTTAAGAACGGCATTCGGCACGACATGACGCGTCGGCATCTCGCATGAGACTGACAGATCACTTTCGAAACCCTAACTTTTTTGAAAATGTGTGACGGATTTTTATGCTGAAAGAATTTTTCAAATAATGGGCTCGAAAACTACACTCCAGACAAGCAAATCTTGCCTCTTTATTATATTAGTATAGACAAGGGGTGAGTCATCTGTGAATATATTTTCCCTCTTAACTTAGATAGTTAAATTGATTTCGTGACAACAGCACGAAGTAACTATTATATTATACTCATTGATTGCTATTTGCTTATGCAAGTGCCCGGTTGAATAGTTGGGTAATCGGTACTAAATATCCAGTTTTTATCAACATCGCTGCAAATTAAGTTACGAACGCGATAATACGATAATGGCCATCATAAATTCTGTATTCTATTTTGTACTTTTCATAAGTACTTAATGAATGATGTCTCGAAGAAAGGCTACTGCGCTCCACTGATGAAAGGCGCAGATAAACACTAGTTTATACATTATGTCTCTAATAACAATGGTAAATAATGTTACAAAAATAAAACGTCAAGTACTAGTCGGACTTGCGCAGAGAGGGATCCGTACAAATATAAGTAATTATTTTTTTTACCGAATTTCATGGTTCGTCAACGGGAAGTAGGTTACCTATATGAACATTTTTTGTGATCTGAGTTTGCTTTTTTCGATTTTTTTCTATTATTTGTGCCTTCTCGATAAATTTTATGGTTCTAGGTACACTGGTATGGGTTTTGTGTTCATGTTTTGCTGATTCCCTTGGAAATATCTAAATGTGCGGACATAAATGGCTGTAACTTTTGATTGCGTTAACATAAAATGTTGATGAATACCACGGCTCCAAGAGGTTACGGACTTGAGTACCTATTTCATTTTGATCCAAATCCATACATCCACGCATTTCTGAGAAAACAGGTTTGATAAATGGGCAACAAATTTGACAGCAAAAAGGGGTTCCTTTTTTCTTAGATAGTACGGAATCTCGAAAAATGAGTTTTGTATTTTACAATCTTACGGTTATAGGTACACACACATATTAAACTCTCTACTGAATCTGTTACTTGATAAATATGGATTCTCCAATACTATTCTAAAGTATTTTCCACTTCGAGGTAACAGTACCTACCTTTGGGTTATTAACTGACTGAAACGGTCGCCAATAACCTGTGGGTTGGCTTTCAGTCTCGGTCGGGTTTTACATTATCACGTGAGCTAAGTCGCGGACAGCAGATAGTTAGTCGCGTGCTAGCCATCGCACATGATCGAATTCTAGGAACGAATTTCGCTGGAATGTCGAATTTACGATAACACGACTACACCGAATCCTATCAATATGCGATTGGTCGGTAAAGTAAAATATAGTTCACCGAACGTGGAATATCGCAGAATATCTTATTAATCGGATATCTTATCACTACATAGTATTAAACAAAGTATCTTCCTGCTGTCTGTAATTCCCTACGTATGCTTCATCATCATCATCAGCCTACAGCCTCCACTGCTGGACCTCTAGGCCTCCCCAAATGAGCGCCATAGATGGCATTATTCATCATTTGGGGGTTATTGCCCATAATCCCCACGCTGGGCATGCGGGTTGGGGATCGCAGTACGGTGGAGTTGTTCTGCAGAGGGCGCTGCTGCCCACCCCCCGGTGTGTTTCCCTTAGCCGCCTCTTACGACACCCACGGGAAGAGTTGGGGTGGTGAAATTCTATGCCGGCACCACACGGCAAATACGTATGCTTAGATCTTTCAAATTACGCAACGGATTTTGATGCCGCTTTTGAGATAGAATGATGAAGGTTTATATGTATAACAGACTATAGTATCAGCTTCGCATACGAGCGAAGTTGTGGGGCGCTAGATATCGGGTTTCGCGTTTGCGATTTTCAAATTGAAGAGATTTCTATCTGAAAAGATAGATGAGAAATCCAATAGCTGCAATAAAATGGAGAAACATTGTGGGCATTACATGGAAACTGTTTTTAGTCTAATCCGTTATAGCGATAGTCTAAATCTAAGAGTCGTTCGTCAACTCACACCATGAATCTTGTCCCAACTGGTGTGAGTTGACGAATCGTAAAAAAAATATTATTTTCATTCTGCAACTCACACCACCCTTTGTTTCTATTGAATTTATGCGTTGGGTACAGTCACCAAAAAAGCGAACTGTGGTATCAAATAATTATTATTGCTCTATTACCGTCATTGTTTATAAACTTCGTTGTTTTTAAAACAGATTACTACCGCATGCCAGACATAAGATTTATAACCCTTTAACTTAACTGATAAATATAATCTCTTGGTTTAAATTTTACAATAGATATGGCGTTAAAAAGTTGGGTAACAACGAAAACAATGTAACGTAACTTGAAAGGATTACCCGACGCCTTTTTTGATCTAATCTATTTTGGAAAACAATGTAAGGTAAATTGAAAGGATTACCTGACGCCTTTTTTGATCTTTTGGACATATTTTACGACTCTTAAAACAATGGAAATGTGACAGGTAGGTTATAATAGCAATACCAGTATCCAGAATGATATTTTAAAAACGATAACTTTGCTTTTTACTTGTGTCTAGCAAGGTGCTCCGTGAAATTTTCCATACTTTTAAAGAAATTATTTTTTAAAGACTCCTAGACCATCTTGTGTGTGCCGTGTGTGTGTGTAGTAGTGCAAAGTTTTATTACTTCCCACATGGGAATTGGATTGAATCAACTGAAAAAAAAAATAATAATAACTTGCAGCTAACAACATTGTTTCAAACCAATTCAAAAGAATGCAACTGATAAAAAGGTTCCACGTAATATACGAGTACCACACATTGAACTCCTTACTTGTACTCTGTATTTTACAGTAAAGATTTAAACTTTTGTTTACTTTTTGTTGTATAAATCTCTGTACAATTTATTTTATTATGTTTTTGAGTTTATATGGATTTAATTGTGGTTGACCTTTAAACTAATAAGTACCTACTGTAAGTGTCCGTTGATTATTGTATAACGTTAATTTGTGATTTTATATTTTCTCTTTCTATTAGCTGTTTAATTATAATTTAAAATATTTGTTGTGTTATTATGACTGATTTTATTGTAAAGGTTTTTTATTATAGTGATTACTTACGGAAAATATTTTGTTTTTATTGTTGTTAACCTTAAAATAAGTAATGTGTTTAAATATGTTTAGTACAATCTTTTGATTTTTTTTTAATGCTGATTTTGCGTAGCACAGTAGTTAGTAAAAATGTCTATATGTGATGTTATGAGTTTGATTTTGTTGTAAGAGATTTATTTTATTTTATTGTAGACTTTAAAACAATTATGTAAATAGGTACCATTGTTGATTTTTTTATTTTGTTGCGGAGACATTATGTTCTTTTTTTTTTGCTGACAAATGTAGTTTCAATTAATAGTCAAATAAAAGTGTATAATAAGTATGCCTTTCGTTTATTTTACTAATACTTTTTTTAGTTGACTGTACTAAAATTCACCCAGAGTAAAAGTGGTGTGAGTTGCAGAATGAAGAGTATAGCTTTTTTACGATTCGTCAACTCACACCAGTTGGGACAAGATTCATGGTGTGAGTTGACGAACGACCCAAATCTAAAGAATATGTCTGCCAAGAAAAACGAATTCATATTGACTTTAGTTTTGCCATGATCATGGCGCTTGAAACTGTGCCGAAATAAATATATATCTATATATATATATATATATATATAGCATAGTTCCAAGCTAAGCAAAGCATGTGTTATGTTATGAGTACTAGAAGACTGATAGACTTAGTACAATATGTTCCATACGTTCATCACGTTAGATATTTTTATTTTGCATAGAAAACGACCGGTATGAATACCTGTAGAAATATAGGAAAACAAAAATCATGGTCAATCTCCCGTTATTAAATTAATTTAAAACTTATTCGTTCTAAACTCATTTAGAGACTAAAACCCCTCGATTTACATAACCTCAAACTTTCACAACAGAGTTTCTAAACAATGCACAATTTGCTTCCAGTCTTACATAGGTAGGTCTTTTATGTGGCCGCAAATTGATGCCATAGGCTTTCCTTTTATGGAGAAACTGTGAAATTTTACTGAAAGTGTATGGAATGTAGTGTAAGATTTACACTTCTACTTGAGAAAATGAGACGACGCCGTCTATTATTAGTTCTTAATGGTAACTATTCATTGTTACAAGATTATGATCCTCGGAGATAATGTCCACCAAGAGCGGACTGTCCGGAGGCGCGAATCGAGTCGCAAGTTCGTTTCGCGCCTCTGGACAATATCCGATCTGCCATCAGGTCTTCTGCTGGCTCAGGCTGAGTGCTGGCCATTTTTGTTTTAACTAATTGAATTGATCTAATTTGTATTGTTTGAATTTTGCAAAAAAATCTTCAAATTTTTACGACATATCCAAGAGTTCTACTGCATATCTTCAGAGACGGAACTTCTTAAGTTCAAGATATGATCACGCTTTGCATTGTCAGAGAAACGTTTAGCACTCTCTAGGGAAGCAAATGTTTGGCACTATTTTATTTATAAAACACAGCAAATTCCTTCATTACTTTTTCGTTTTCCTAACCACGCAACAACCACATCAATCATTCGATGAATAAACCAATTGTTATCAATATGTCCTTTCCGGCCCTGTAGGTCAATGTAAATGTACATAATTGTTTAAATATTCAGTTGTACTTGTACCATAATTTATTGAAACGGGAGCAGTTTATGGTAATTTGACCTATTTTGTCTTTGTACGCTGAATCGCTGAATGTTTATGGAAATCCTCGTTGTTCGTACATAGGTTTCTTGTTTTATGTTAAAGCATCGAAATTAAGTGTTGCTGTGTTCCTTAAAATTTCTATCGAGAGAGTACCTACATTGGATCTTATCCCCAATTTATACAAATTAAAGCAATAGATAGGAGATACCAAAAAATCTATTGTGTATTGAGCTTTAAATGGTGTGAAAATGAAAACGCCTCTTTGAACATTTAAAAGTGTGTAAAATAATTTGTTTCGCAATAAATCTATTTTCCGTACCCTGAACGCATTAAAAGCTCAATTTACATTAGAAAACTTGGTCAGAGCGCGTACCTAATTGATCCATTCTTACGCAAGGCAGCTCACAAAAAAACTGTATTTCATAACTTCGCCCATTGTGTGGAGCATCGCACAAAAACTGTTTATCAAAATTAGGTACACTTTCACGGAATATGTCCAAGTCTATTCTTCAAGGCAACAATACCCCTTAATAACCATAACGTAACAGAACAGTGAAGATATTACGTGCTCATCAATTTGCGATTGTATGGTCTTCATGGTTGAAGTAATGACGAGTTGATTTTGTTAGCTTTTGAGTTTGATGACTTTCCGGATTGAGTGTATCCGTCCCGGGATCCGTATTCACAAAGGTCTGCTAACCTTTAACAGTTGCTAAGCAATCACTCGAAGAAAGACAGAAAATAAGCAATGTTAAAAGTTATCAGAGTCATATGATCTGAACGCACAACGCTGGTTCGAATGGTTTTTTGATCTATATCTGTTAGTTAGAAGACTAGTTTAGAGCCGGTGAGGCAAATTTTGTGAAGATGTGCAAATGTGTGGGGGTGAATGCACACCGCATACCACAGCGTTGCAGCGTTGGGCATCCCAGCCAAGAGACCAAAGCTTTAGGTGTTTTATTTCCTGAGCTCTCACATTAGTAATGTGACAATACAAAAAAATATATCATATATTATGTAATAAAATATATATTATACAATTTATTTCGATCGTTATGCAAGGGATGGCAATACTTTTTATGTATCAAATTACTTAGTTGATTTTAATAGGTGAGATCTGAATTAACAGCACTTTCTCATTTAAAAATTATTGTTCTTCGCTAAAGTGATCGCATGATTTCTACCGTTCTTTCCGAGAATTTTCTCTCTTTTCATAACTTTTAGATCGTTTCCATGAATGTATTTGGCGTTATTCAACAGAATTCGCAGCGAAAGTGTCGACACTAGCCGAAATCAATTTTCGCTTTTTTATGACCTTTAAGACCTCGGACAAGGTCACACGATCACACATCTTCACTTTCCATCAGGTGAGATCGTGGTCAAACGGAGGTCTATCAGTTATAAAAAAAAAGAAGAACGCTTGACATTCATATGGATGCCCCAACATCCAGCTTTCTTATTTCCCTCTAATTGGAAATTTATGAGTGCGAGGTGAGCTTATAAATGGACGAGACGATGATAATTGATGGGATGTCGGATGTTTTTGATTAATGCTGAGTTTCTCCGGTTTTGATTTTGATAAAGTCCGGCTTTCTTTGGTTTTGATGAGAAATCGAAACCTTGACATTTAGTATTCCTTCGTTAATTCGTCTGTTCCGTGTAGTGATGACCCGAAAGTTTCTTTTTTTTTTCGATTAGTTCAGTTCAGCAAAAATTCTTTTGTTTATCTATTAAAATAATTTATTCATTTTTGATCTGCTTAACTTGGGGCTAGGTGTTGCTGTGTTGATGGTCCAGCATTATTTATTTATTTGTTATTATCATTATTCACAGATTTTGTATCCGACTCCATACCTGCGAATATATTGGATTGATACATAGGTTTTTTTAATTATCTTTAAATAAACCTATCAAATTTCCTTAAACCAATTCGTTGTATTTTGTATGCAGGAGGCAGTGTTTTTTATTTTTATCTACATTATTATGTATGTACATAAACGTTCACCGTTGTATAATAAATAATTATGAGGATGTTTTATAACAAACATGTTTGAAATTTCTAAGACTTTCCCGAGCAGCATTTATCAATCTCTAAAACTCGATTGTAGTGATATTGATGTCCAGGAGAGACAAATTTCGGCAGAGCCAGTCTCAATGGAGTCTAGCCACTAGTGTGATGGTGAGGGAATAGATAGTGCACGTGTATTTGCACAAACTTGTGCATCATCTATCCTGCGCACACGGCCAGTCTTCGTTGAGATTAACCGTGGCCAACAATAGGCTATTTGACTAGTTTCTGGAAACCGTCTCACATTATTTAGTGGTGTATATGGATGTTAATTTTTGATTATTAAAAGTATTTCATATAAAAAAATTATTACAAAATATACTGATTAGATAAACTGTCAAAACGCTTCCTCCGGCAATATTTATTATTCGGCTAATAATAATAAATTAATTATTTATTCAGCCAATTCGGCTACGAATGACAACTTCCTTCCTTGGATACAAGATGTCCGCAACAATTTTGTCTAAATTTTTTTGCAACAACGCCTGGTGACGACAATGTATCGGAATGTCGATCCGCCAATCTATCATTGAAGGTGAAAGCCTAGCCTCGTTACTTCGGATGACTAACACTTTCGATGTTTTTTTGCAAATCTCATTATTGGCAGTTTTCTCTCAATAAGTGACGAGATTAGGTACTCTGTTCGTGGAGATGAAGTCACTTTCGTGTGATCTTTTTTATTATATGGATTCTATAATTCAAGATTTTTTTTGTAAACAAATAAATTTATGAATTTAAACAAACGGTTAACAATGACAAATATGTTTGAACACCCAATTGGGAATCCAAAGACCTAAAAAAGTTTAAGTAACAAAGAAAATAAAAATTAAATAACCAAATTAGATCTAGTTTTTACTATTGAAATAATTGAGCTAACTGCAGACAGTTGCAAATGAACTACAGGTAGCTCAATTGATCCGTATCAATACTAGTCAGAAGCGTCCCCAAGATGCAGTACTGTAAGGCAATGCTGAGTAACAGGAACATTATAGGAACTATAGTCTATCAAAGCTAAAAATATATTTGTCAAAACAAACACAACCGCTAAGATTCGTTTCTTTGAATGCATCGGTTTACATTGAGTTACTTTAAGAATCCGACGCCACGGGTTTACAACTTTTTTTAAAGTTCGTGCCAGTCTTAATCAAAACCAGTAATTACAGTAAACACGTCTCAAGTACTCCTTCAATAAACAACATGCCGTTATGGGCCCATTCAGGCCCATTCAGTCAATTGCCAAAAAAATATAGAACGATTTATTCCGAAGAACGTTTAATTAAAAATGTTTTTTTGACTGAACAAAAATACTTAACTTATCCGAACCTTTGGAAGTTGAAGCTTTTGTGATTTGAAATTTCTAAATACTCGATTAATCTTTATTAACAAAGAATCTTTCAATTAAATAATCGAATTAGAACTCGTATAATATACAATTGAAACAATTGAGCTAACTGCAGACTGTTGCAAACAATCTACAGGTAGCTCAACCGGATACTCGTATGGAAATTACACTATTGTTATACATGTTTGAAATGACAAACTAAGGGTTAGCTCGTTACGCAAAAAAAGCGGCTAAGCCTGTACCTATGGATTGTCCTAGCATTACTGTTGGTACAAGTGCTAATCTTCAGTAATTCGATCGTAACTCGATCCAGACTTATCCCTTTATTCACAATGGTCTGCTAACTTAGCATGCCAACTAAGTTGCGGAGTAATTAAATTCCTTACAAGTATCTAACATATAAACTATATATATAAGTATCATACGGCACTGTTACTGGAGGAGAGTAATATAACTAGAGAGCTCCTCAAAAAATACTTGGTAATGACCGCTGTGTCGTCGGGCTGTAATGTAACGTGTTACACAGCGAGCGTTCGTACAGTCAGAACGGAGATAGAACTTACAACGAGCAACAAAGCGGATTTTAACGCTCGCGGACCTACTTAACATATCATTCATGTTATACCGGTCAGTAACTATGTAATTCCTTAAAAATATAATTTCTTAGAAACGAAATTGTCTTAGAATTTTTATACCTATTTGAATTGGTTTTTCGAATTTATGCAGTAAATACCAAAATTCACACAAAATTCAATACATATCTCACCTCAATCTATGTGACGCACCCGAGATATATAATTTATCCCATCAAATAAGTTCTTCTACGGTATGCCACTGATCAAATAATGTTACTCTGTCTGTGCTGCTGTGCCTTATCTGTCAGTTAGTAACTCCTTCTATCTATAGCGTACATATAGAATATAAGATATACCACGTCCTTGTACTCTTCGAACTTGCGATAGCCACCACTTTATATTCGAAGTTGCAATTCACATATTATGTCTTTGATTGTTTTGGTCTTCGATTTTTTCGCTGTATCGACAAGCTTGACAAGCTTCTGCAAGATCCGTTCGTACCGCACGTTCTGTTCATATCTATCGTTCAGTTCATATCTATCGTTCAGTTCATACTCATACGCTCTAGCAATTTGCAATTCTCGGTACAGCTAAGCACAAAACTATGCAGATCCAACAATTTATCGTGTGAGTCCTGTGCGCAGCTGTACCGGACATTGCATTATGACCCGCTGTTCTAATGTATCCGGAATTCTATTACATTCATGACAGGGCTTTTAGATTGTTATCGTGTAGCCAGAATTAAAGAAAACATGTCCAGGGAGTAAAATAACAATTATGGCGCGTCGTTATAAGGTAAACATTGGCGACAGTGACTTTACATTTCCCTGTTCTGAGGTGAAACCCGTTATGTATACAGGTTGAAGAAAAAACACTTTTAGGTATATTTTATAGCTTCAGTTCGTTTTATCCACTCTGTATACATTAAGGGTTATCATATTGATCAGGTGACTTGCCCTTGTAGAGTAAGAAAAATTGTCTCACAGAGACAGCCGTTTTTAACCGTATACATAAATATAGGAGAAAAATAAGAGTGAGAGTGAGAGACATGAAACGACATGATTTGCACAGTCTCGCTTCGCTCCGCTTAAGCCGAGCGCAGATATTTCCACAGGTTTAAAATGATTGCACGAATACTGCGATTGCAACTTTCATCAGTCCCTCCTTATAATCAAGGTACCCTAAAAACAAAAAAACACCCACCAACTGTTTGTTACAGTTAATTGTTTCACAGTGAAAATATATTGCTTTTATTTCCAGCGTTCCGTTAAACCTTTGACATACGATAACGCATTTTTATTGAATGAAAATAGTTTTTGCAGCGTTTGTTTTGGTTTTTCATTTAGACGTGGGTAACTTCTATCTGTCCGAAATTTGTAGTGTTCCATTGCAAATGTACTAGTTGTAGTAACCGTTTATGAAAAATAGTCAAAAAAATAATTTTCAAACATTGATTGTGATTTCAAATCTAGAGTATTTGATTTTGAAAATTCAAAACTGTTCTTGAATATTTGACATTGAAAAGGGATGACACTTTGATGTTCTTCATTAAAAACGGTCTTCTTCTTGTCAGACGACGTTTTGACGTGACACGCGACAGTAACTGCTCCGCGTTCGATTTTCAATTTTTAACGTAAAGTGGCAAATTTATCTCTAGAAAGTATAGTACTCGACTTGCAAAAGACTGTTGTGATACTTGTGAGTAAAGTGGAGTCGCTGGAGGCTGTAATAACTGAGCAATCACCACCAATACATCTGCAAATGTTCTGGGTGCCTCTTAAAATAATAAAAATATCTATATCAATTATATATTCAGTCACCTAGCACCCATAACACAAGCTCTGATTAACTTGGGGTTAGATGAAGCTGTGTGGATTGTCCAGCATTATTCATTTGAATAACGTCAGTCCTGCTTTCTTTCAAGCTTGAATAATGCCGCGAAAGAATAACCAGTATTATTTAATTATTTTATTACACACCAGACCTATACTCATCTCGGCCATTGTTGTTAAACTAGTATTTAAATAGTTTTTGCGCCTAGACGGAAAACAAGAATGATTATCCCCGCCCTTAATGCCGCAGCCTTGCACGCAGGAAGTCTTAATTGTAGATGTAATTAAACCAGTTCTGGCTTAAATGAGGACGCGGACCTTTGTTCTTAAGGCGATGCTGCTTTTTAGGGCTGCCTACCTTATCTTTAAACTCTAGGTTGCCTTTGCTTATGGTTATAGACTGGAGGTCGCTGCAGTTCCCAAATATTTTCAATCGGGCATGAATGTGATCAGCTGACTCCTATGTCATCAAAACCGACCTTAATGCACCTTGTTGCAAATGCGAAATAGGCTAATGATAAAGTTATTTATAACGGGATATTTCCCATGAGTTTTGAGCTTTCCAATATTGAGGCACAGTTTCATGCGCCATGATTTCGGATTGACTGAATAATTTTAAAGTTCTACACATCTATATATGGGTAATTCTCATTTTCGATAAAATTTACTGTTATTACAATTTTCTAACTTATGATAAGTAAATAAGGTTATAATGATTTGTGTTATTAAAGTGTTGATAAAATACTGTTATTCCAACAAATAAACGTATGTATAATAAATACTGTTCCTAAAATATAAATAAAAACATCCTCTAAATTGTCTCTTCCATGTATGTGATCACACCAGTTTTATGCAAAGAAAAAAATCCTGAGCTTTACCTTACGTAGTAATTACATAAAATCGAATATAAAAATTATCTGGAATATATTAACTTTTTGATTATAAGAACGAATGTATCTAAAGTTAACTAAATATTACTGAACTTAGGGCTTAAAGTTTGTGATCAATATTTTTGTCCCCCCCATGGAAGGATGTCACACCTTGCATAATTCTAAAATAATCGCACGTGTTGCTGAACGAAACTGGGTATAGACAAGGTGTTAAGCAACACCTTTCGATTTAGTTGTCAGTTCCTATCGCCGGCGTAAAGTTTGCGAGAAAATATTTGACAAGTTTTTTTTCTCAAAATTCGTCGAGCATAACCTGTCACATCTGTGTCGATCGCCAGATCTATGTGTTTTCGATTATTTACTTGAGAGCGTGTAGTTTTTATGTGTTTTTATGTCAATAACACATGGCTAAATTCGCATGTTCGTTCCTGATTTGGAGCTTATGTTATCCAAGATTATACCTAAAAAAATCCCTTCCATGGGGGTCACTTCCACGGTTCCGTGGGTAAAAAATTGCCCATGGAAGTGACCTGTCATCCATAGAAGTGACAATTGTATGGGATATGGGGTGGATTTGAGGTGTTTTTAGGAAGGTGTTTGTGTTTTTTGTCGAAAATGAGTTTTGTGGGAATGCGTAGCCTAGTTTTTTTTTATATTTTACAAGGAAAACCCCAAGAAGCTCCTAAAAAGCCTGCGGAGGAGCTACGGCTGGTAAAATGAGATTGTGATCGAAGTCGATGAGCTTGGATCAAACAAAACCCTGCTTTATTATGAAGAGCTTCTGTTCCGTAATTACATAATTACGTAAAGATTTTAAATTTCTGAAAAACCCGTAACTGTAGCATTAAAATCCGTAATTACGTAAGTAGCCAACATTATTCTTAACAGTATGGCATTACTACAACCGGTCAATATTGAAACTTAACAAGTGAGTTTTCTTCCGTAGGATATAAATTAATGTGATAATTATCTGTGATTCCTTTGCTTCTCCGCGACTAATATAACGTCTGTGGATAACGTACTTAATAATTATTTTTGTGCACTAATTGTCCGCAGGAAATACCTGTGCTGCATGTGTCTTTCTATGTAATACGTATAATGCTGTTATAAAATTTAGCCGCTCATTACCCATTTGTCGATTAATAAGCACATAGTTCAAACGCAAAGTTCAAGAACTTGATGAGTAAAATATTTATGTTAAGTTTACTGTTTGCATTTATAGATAGCATAAGAGATAAAAAATTACAATAGTTAATCAAGATTATAAAAATTATTTTTGTATCTCCTAAAATCAATGCATAGCAATATGGATTTAAGGCTCGGAAGGGCAGTTGTGCGTTGTGTCTTTTAAAACGTAGAATTATTTAATTTAATGCGAGTTTTTATTGTTGTGTTATTGATTGTATAACTTTATTCTTATATCCATACTGTAATGTATTTATTTTTGTTGCTACTATACCTACTGATACTGACTAACTGATCGATCCATAGATTTTTAAGTATTTTTTTTTAAATAATTACAATTTTAATTTCGGACAGTAATAACTTGAATAAAACTTTTGAAGGAAAAAATATTTATGAAATTCGTAATTACGTAGTGACGTTACTGGATAACCAAAATTCGTAATCAGTTACCTTATTGCTATTTCCGTAATGGATGGAATCCCTATATATATAAGGCAGCTAAAAAACAAAGAGAGCACGATACCTATGCAGAAATAATTAGTAGCTGAAATGACACCGAGAACAGCGCATATTACGCAAATAGTGAAGACTGAATATTTTTGAAAAGCTTACTATACTTAAACTTCACTTAATATTCGAAACCTAAGTAATATTACTTTGGATGTGACTTACTAATTATTAAGAACACTAAACCTATTACTTATTAAATAATGATCGTTCTGGACTAAAAAAGCTGTCTTTATATTTTGCAAATAGCTATTTCTTATACTTTCCATGGATTATAAGTAGGAAATGTCACTTCCATGGAACGGAGGTCACTGCCGTGGAGACAATTTTTTTTCAGTTCCATATATTTCAGCATTTAGAAGGCTGCGAGCTCGGCGAGTATTTTTTGTATTATGGGCAAGCTCAAAAGAATTAAAAACCATCGTTAATTATATTAAAAAGACGATTTCACTTCCTTACGAAATTTCAAGTTCAAAAATGAGAATTACCCATATATCTATCTAAATGAATCAACATCTAAACACCTTAGTTATTGTTTAATAATAATTTACTATATGAAATTTGATTTGTCTAATTGCATATTATGTAAGCCTAAAGAAATAAAGTTGTAATCTAAATCTGTCCACAACAACAAAACGATTTACGCCTCCTTATTAAAATGGTCCGCTAACTAAAAACATCTGAGTAATGTCAATAAAAGAAGACACAAAGAGAAATAGCATTTTTTTTAGTTAGCATACCTATTATTGTGAATACCTAAGGGAGTTAGAATTTACACTTAAAATTACCTAAAAACCTCTATCGATCTCTCCTTGTCAAGTACAATCCAATAAATCAATATGAAATGTAACTATTTTAATTCAGGTAATAATATCAGAGTGATCATGGCACATTTTTTAAAGAGTTACGTAGATACTTGTAAAATATTATAATTTATATCTTATGAATATGTTCATAAAAGCCTTCGCAACAAAAGCCTTTCATTCCGTTTTCAGAGCAAAAGATTTTATCCATTTTATTCCGAGCAATACGCTGCTTTCGCTCCGATGAAAATCATATTCGGTACGACGAAAAGCAATCGACGCCGTATTATAACTACCGCTCAAAAATACACCATTTACGTGTAGATATAAAGTTGGGAATTGCACGCTGGTGAATGTTGATAACAAAGTTGCACAGCGAAAAACTCATGTTTTGACGCTCTGGTGCACTCGTGCGAGCCTGTTTTACTCGAAACCGCAATCCTCTTTGGTTGGGGCTTGCTTACATCGGTTTTTATTTATCAACTGATCTGTACGAGTATTAAAATACGGTTGACCACCTCCAAGCCGTTTTTGAAAAGTATTTCAGTCTTTTTTAAATTTAAAGAAACGAGAAATTTTATTTTCGGCTGTGTGTTTTTTATTTTACTAGTGAACTTAAAAAACCAAAACGTGCAGGAGTCAGTTGTATTTTCGACGATTGCTCCGTCAATCATGGACCGATTTCGGCGATTATTTTGCTATAGTGTGCTAAATCAATTTTCTAAAAGACATTGGTGATAAAATTTAACTACACCAACCAATTCTAGGTTTTTATCAAATTATAAAATGATTTCACTTTAGATCTGATGGACACTATAAATACTAAAAATTATATTACTTTGTTGTACATTTTGCAATAAAGTCATAGTCATTCGTTCATTGAATTAGCAAAAAAAAGTTCATCCATAGAAATACAGAAATACAATTTATTGGTAAAATAATTTACATGTCATATCTACGTACATTAAGCTTTTTCGGAACGGATCTCGGATACAGTAAGTTATTCACAGCAGCAACTTAGCGATGGACTGTACTGGTTTACTAAGGTTTCCCACAGATTTCTGATATTCTCTATGCTCCCTGAATTCTAATTATATAAATTTTGTATAGCGCATACAGATTTTACGTTTCTCATACAAAGTTGCTCATTGAAATAACAAGGTCAAGATCAAGATCTGTATATACCGTAAGATTTATTAGATTAGATTGAGAATAGTTTCAGTCTGTGTTTAATATTACCTAGCAATATCTGATAAGCTTGCTTCATAATCCCTGTTCAATCCCCCAATGCAAGTCTTAGCTGTTTTAATGAATCTTTCTCTAATTCCGATCAGATTTTGAATGTTTTCTTTAAAAAGGCTAATAAATAAACCATTTTCTATCTATTTATCAGTTGAACCGGGATACGCTGAAAAATTAGTTGGTACCATTGTAAGCCTGTTCTGTGAGAACTTGGACATTCTTATAAGATTTGTCGATGAAGTGGTTACACATCTTTTGTCCAAGTGTCGCCAAGTTATGATCTAGTTCAGCAAAGATGTAAAAGCACATACTATACTAAGCACAGCCGTGCAATATGATATATCTTAATCGCCCGACATAATATCCGGCTTGTGCAATCCATGTAGCTTGTCAGATCCGACGAGCGCCCATTGTGCTCGGGAAAGTTGGCAGTTATGGTCTGAGCTGAGAATTTCATTACCAAGCTCGGCGTTTGTAGACATCTTTATTAGTTGCAAGATTATTGTATTGGTATGGTTTTAAAAGCTTAAGTTTTTATTTCAAAAGAAAATACAGTAACCAAATAAAACAGATACAAATATCTAAGCCTTTACCAGAAGGGAGTGTCCAGAATGCTGGCAGCTTTGCCACAGTGGATGGCAATGCTAATTCGTTTATTGAAAGAAAGCCAACATTTTGATCCACTCAAGTAGTAGAGTCGCGTAGTTTTGTAAGTCCTTTGTATAGTGCGTGTGCCCCAGGAAACCAAGGATCTAGGGTTTCCACCCCGAATAAAATAAGATACCATAACTTACCGGGTTTTATTTAAGTTTTTAATTTGTGTAGAAGGGTGGGTAAAATAAATATCCTTCATTTCTTTGTCGTATTCTTTATTGGCTCGTCCTGAAAAGCTTTCACGGAGACGCTGATGAACCGCTTCCAGTTAGAGTAGAAGTTAGAGTAGTCAAAGTTAGAGTAGTCTCTAACTTCGGCTTGTCTCACGGCTGCAGTCAAAATAAAAAATAAATATGTATGAATCGTCTTTATTCCGTAAAGCTGCGATTTACATTAAAACAAACAATCGCTCCAAATTAAGGCTTGCGATGCAAATGGCTGGAAGCATCGCCATCCATAATTAATGAACAATGGAAAAATGTTAATGACCGTCCGTCGTTCCCAGACTAGTGCAAGTGATCGTCGATCCGCGACCAGCTGAGGGATTCTGATGGGTATTCTGAAGGTACTGACCGGTGTTACGCGGTGTAATGAAATGTGTTACACAGCGAACGTTCGTACGAACTGACTACGGAGGAAGAAGACAAGCAACGAGACGGATTTCAGAACGTATAACGTTCGCTGTGAATGGTACTTCAGGCCCCGTAATACTGATCCCGACTTAAACGAAGCGGCAAGTGGTTAAACGATTTCTGGGTAAAAGCTTAAAGCAAAGCATGCAGCCGTGGTACGTTTTTACCCGACTACCAACGGAGGAGGGTTATGCGGTTAGCACCCTATTTATGGCCCTATGAAAGCCGATTTCTTAGTTCCGACGCGACGTATCGCAGAATGAAACTACTATTCCGTTTGTAACAAATGAGGTGCCGAGTGATTTACGTTTGTATGTAATATTCATTCGTCGCCGGATACTAAAGTCTTAAATAGGGTTCACTGACTTCTTTTACTCGACGACTCAGGACTCAGGAGCTCTAAAAACCTACAATTTAATTTGAGTCAATTGGTATTGAGTTCGATCTGCGCTGAATATTAGGTCCTTACATATGAAATTGGCGTTTTTCGTACTGGCCACTTTAATCACAAATTTCTCCTCTTTGGAAGCGGATCCATCGCAAACCACGTCCGAGTTAGCTGCAGGCAGCGGTGTTAGTGATAAAACTGTTTTAATTCACTTGAAGCAAATTGGGAAGATTAAAAAGCTTGAAAGGTGGGTACCTCACGAATTGACTGAAGCAAACCGGCAAACGCGCGTCGACTGCTGCGTTACATTACTAAACCGGCACAATAATGAAGGTATTTTAAACCGAATCATTACCTGTGATGAAAAATGGGTTCTTTACGATAATCGGAAGCGCTCAGCGCAATGGTTGGATCCTGGCCAGCCAGCCAAATCCTGCCCCAAGCGAAAATTAACCCCAAAAAAGTTACTTGTAAGCGTTTGGTGGACTAGTGCCGGTATTGTTCATTACAGTTTTCTCAAATCTGGCCAGACTATTACGGCTGATGTCTATTGTCAGCAATTGCAAACCATGATGGAAAAGCTAGCGGCTAAACAACCTAGGCTGGTCAATCGCTCCACGCCACTGCTGCTTCACGACAACGCTAGACCACACACTGCGCAACAGACGGCTACTAAATTAGAAGAGCTTCAATTGGAAAGTCTAAGACATCCTCCGTACTCCCCGGACCTTGCTCCAACAGATTACCATTTTTTTCGAAATTTGGATAACTTCTTGCAAGGGAAAAATTCAACTCCGATGGGGCAGTCCAAATCGCCTTCAAAGATTTTATTGATTCCCGTCCGACTGGTTTTTTTAGTAAAGGGATCAATGAACTACCTATAAGATGGCAAAAGTGCATAGAAAATAATGGTTCATACTTTGATTAATTAAATATATTATATTAAAAAATATTCGACTTTTTGTTCCTCCCATACAAAACGCCAATTTCATATGTAAGGACCTAATATTTTACTGCTGAGAGTGGAAAGCCTCGTTTAACCTCGTTATGTTGGATAGACTTGAAAATTGTTCTTGGAAAGTATGTCTTTGCTCAGAAATGGGGTAGTTAATCTAATCTACCTACCGAATTAATGCTGGACAATCCACACAACGTCACCTAGCCCAAAGCTAAGCAGAGCTGTGTTATGGGTACTAGATGACTGATAAACATAATACTATATATTTAATATAAATTTTATTTTATATAGAACACCAGAATACTCTGTACAAATATCTGCAGATCGTACAAACATAGGTCAATAAGAATACCATTTATGAATACATCTAAAGCAAACTCAGTAGAAAATAGAAAAGACGGCCCAAATATAGTTATCTACCGCAACCTACTTTTACCTGATGAAAAATACAGAATTTGAGTTCGCTCCAGATATCCTTCTTATCTTTCCTATCCAATTCAATGAGATCAGGTTATCTGGATGGTCATCGAAGATACAGACCCGATCCCTTGATCCGTAGGCTTTTGGCCTATTCATTAAATTATGAACCCTTTAACGGAGAATTAATATTTTGTAGATACAGGTCAAATTCGTATATAGAAGCTATTTAGGGCAAAGTTGTATTGAATCAAATCGAATAAGTTATTCTTGTCAGAAATGGTAAAAACACGGGTGGTATTTTTATTTTCAACTGATTCTATAAAAAAGTTATCAACTTGCTTCCTGGTTTCATCATCATCATCATCACCAGCCTATAATTGTCCACTGCTGGACATAGGCCTCCCCTAATGAGCGCCATAGATGGTCAATCTTCCTGGTTTACAATATGTTTTTTGAATTTTGTGACGTGTCCAAGTATTCTGTAAGGTCTATAGAAGTTGAAGCATTTTGATGGTTGATCTTCTTTTACATGTTTCATCCAATAACTCTCAAGACCAGCGTTGGTTGTAACGAGTTTACAACCAGCTCATTCTGAGACACCGATCTTTTTGTGACATAATCCAAAAATAAGTTGGTATTGTCTGTAACATCTTTACTTTTTTAGCGTATTTTGATTTTGTATGAGCTGCAAATAATTATTCTCATTCCTTAACTAAACAGAGTCAGACGCTAAGCTTGGCTGGTGGAAAAGCACTCTGAAAGCTGCATATTATTCCATTTGGAAACATAATACCTTTAAACATTGCCCAAGCCGCAGAGAAACAATATAAACTCTTCATTAACACAAACATGCAAATTCAAATGAACTGTTGTTTTAAATAAAATAACAATAATGAGTAAACTCGTCGCAATAACAATACTGTAAAGCTGACCAAACTAGTATGTAATGTTTTCCTGGTTTTATAGGAAACTATAAGCACACCTATTTTGTCCTTTCAAGCTATTCGGAGAATATTAGAGGTCGTCAGGTTGGATGTAAATTGTTTAGGTACTCGGTTTCAGATTCCAAGATATTTTACGTGAACGCATTTTTTTCATAAAATCAGAAAGACTGATTACAAAAACAGACAGCAACATGGTAAAAATAAAAACAAAATAAATAATATACACGATTAGCGAATTAAGTTAAAATTTGAGTTTGTAAACGGACCAGAAGTGGATGAAAGCTTTCAAACCAAAAAATTATACGTAGGTACTTCTGCAATTGGCTCCCAAGATAAATAAATATTTTCAATAAGACATTTTTGAATTAGTAAACCCTTATAAAATATCTAGGATACGCTGATATTTTCGCTTCATCTGATTTTGCTTCACGCCCATTTTCCTCAACATTAGAGAGGTAAGATTTGTAAAAGCAACCAAATACATCGAAAACATACCAGCAAACATGACCAGCCTGGTCATTTGTGGATTGTGTAAAGTAGTTAGTTTTCTCTAGTAAGGGCTCTTTTCTGTTCTAACGATTATTTCTTTTCTTTTTTCAGGTATGTATGCTGGTAAATGCTGGTGATCGAAAACCTTACCATGTTCTTTTGAGTCAAAAGCTAAGCAAAAGCACTAAGACGGGCTGTGAGGCTATTGAGGTGAGCATTCCTCAAGTTGATAGAAATATATCAGACAAATATTCAACCTCAAACCGACTATTATTTTTAGACTGACCTACCACATAGCCATCAAACGGCAACGCAATTCGAAATACAAAATTATATGAAACCCAAAACTCGTTATCAGCTACAGAACGATAAGCTATCAGTTTATATCACAGACGGTGTGCCCTCGATTACCACTGAACAAATACGATATTTGATAACGTTATTCGTGCATAACATACATTAATGCTGGACATATTTCACACTGCGTTATCTAGGCCAAAAGCAAATAGGTAAGCAAATCTTATCTATGGGCACTAGCTCGTCGATTCATATTTTCGTGAGGGTATCTCTTCTCATATTATTTTCGCCGCTCATTGGGTCAAGAAACACTAAATATATTGTGACTGAAAAATCAACGGAATCGATTTGAACTGCGGATGACTGATTTAACTTACGTAGATTTGTTTGTACACTAAGCTGGCCAGATTGTATACCCAAGTTTTCTCTTTTATTTTACTAACATTTTCAAATAAAAGTCTATGCTCACATTTTTCGTATAAAGTTTACAAATTCTATACACTATTTCATCATCACATCATCACCAGCCTATAATAGTCCACTGCTGGACATAGGCCTCCCCTAATGAGCGCCATAGATGGCATCATTATTTGGGGGGTTATTGCCCATAATCCCCACGTTGGGCATGCGGGTTGGGGATCGTATACACTATTTATTCAAATTTAATTACATTACATACACAAATTTCACAAGGAAAGATAAAGACACATTTGTAGGTACTACTTACTGTCAACATGTAGGAAGGCTTATTAATTTTCATGCGGTTTTACTTGACTTTAATACTGACTAATATCCTAGTTTAAGTTTAATGCCCTTAAAATTAATAAATGTTCTATCTATCTAGTAGTCAAACGGAAAACTCTGTTTGTACAGTGATTTTGGAAGGAAAAGGGAGGAACTACGAATACCAAATACTTTTAAAAGTAGAATTTGGGTGAAATGAAGAAAACAACTATTTCATTAAAAGTAAAACTAGTGTAATTACGAGACATTGAACCTGCCAGGGGGGTCAGCTAACGATGAACGCCACTGCACTAAGTTGACGGATGAGGAATTTAAGTTTACATTTAATGTTCTGTAGTAATACGACTGACTCAGCCACAGCACGACAATGTAAATATTTCCGCGCACGTTTAACACGTTTATGGATTCTATTTTGTAAACAGCTGATTGCATTATTACAAGGGATTACGCAGGTATTATTGTTAAGTCGCCATACATATGGCGTAGCATAAAATATAAACATCAGGTGTTTCTAAGGATAGCCTTAGTTAAGGCGATAAGCATATTAACGCATATGCATCCTCAAGGAAGTAAAACGTAAAGCACTGACTCAGCAATGACAAGTTGAAGAGGCGAGTGCTTCCGCGGTCGAACGTACGTTTTGTAAACAGCTGTATCATAAAAGATGATGCAGGTGTGACTGGAAGTGTTAATGTACATGCATAAAAATCCTTGAAATGACAATCTCGAATGATACAACAATAATTAAAAGGGGTTGGGCAATTGCTCACAATTGATGACAATTCTAAAAGGTATTGACAGTTTTTGTAAGACTCGGAGGATCCTTGAAGTGGTTAAATGACAATCCTCTAATGACGCAGAAATCACGATCAAGGGTCAGGTTGGGCAGATACTCAGAATGAAAAAATACTTGGAGGATCCTTGAAGCGGCAAGCCTTCTGACTAAGCAATGAGCAAGAGGTCATTGGCTGGTCCGCTAATCATGCTGGATAGCTTGTCATGCGGAACCGAACCCCTTATTAATCAGAGAAATAACTGCGTCGATCAGCTGTTGAATATTTGAAAAGATTCAGACTACAGTCAGGAACGTAAAAGCTGTTTCTGTAGCTATAGCGTATTGCAATCTGAATTCGGCGAATGAAGATTCGCATACAGTCGAGAGTTTTTTGTAAATTATTCCAAACTAGACCCGGCATGTTCAATTTCACTAGTTCAATTAGTCGACAAAGACTCGTTGGATATGGGATTTCCCAATAGTATAACCAAAAGTTAATCTTTTACTTACAAATATTACTCTTTTACTTACGAATACATCCGACAGAAAACCAAGACATAATTTCGACTGTGACATAGCTTAAAGATTGCAAACTGAATTGGCAGTGGGCTGACCATATTTCGGGAAGAACCGACTACTGCTGAGGTGAACGTGTTCTTGAGTGGAAACCGCGAGTCAACCAACTTAGTGTAGGATGCCATCTGGCCGGTGAGATGACAAGTTGCGAACGACTACAGGATACAGATACAGATGCTAAGTTAAATAGGCTGATGATGATGATCCAACTTGTACCCATGCGAGTCAAATCAAAACATATAGTTCGGGTTACTAGTTCCTTACACCGGTAGATTATTTAGACTCAAGTAAACGGCAATAGCAATATACGTAAAAGCACAAACTTCGATCACGATACCAGTTTGCTAGTTCACGGCAAATTCTGAGTCAGCAGCTTGGATAGGCTTCCGCAAACAAGCACGTTGACCACCTCGTGTCGAACTTGTTTGTAACAGCTGTATGCGATAGCCATATTGCAACAGATTACGGAGTCGCAATGATAGATAGGCCATGCGCTGACGTGCACTTGCAAACGTTGTATCGCGTCACGACGTTATTTGTTGTATCGTCGTCGTTAGAATATGTGAGCTTTTGAAACAGAATAAGTTTCAAAATGCAAAAATAAAGTTTTTCTGTGTCACTTTTCTGTTCTGGTTGAATTGGGCGTCATCATGAGAAGTCGCCATCGTGAAACGTTATATTCATTAAGTTTCTTGGTTTTTGAGATATTAAAAATCAAGAATCGGGGTATTGGTTTATTCTTTCAGCTATGCGTGAAATTAAACTTCTGTTACTGCATTTAAAAGGAAGCTACATACATGATTCACATCATAACAGTAGATAATGCAATGAGTAATGGTAAACGGATGTCACGTCAGTGATTGGGGATATCCGGTAATCTTGAAATTTCTCGGTAAAAGGTTTTAGAATGGAAACGTAAACAAGTCAGCGTTATCGAGAAACGATAATGGCTTCACTGATTTGTGATAATGATTATTATTTCTTAAAACTTTTTCAGTTTTTCCTCGAAATGGGAGTGGGAAAAATACTTCCTGCTCATTATTTTAAATTCTTCTATAGAAATCATGCCATTAGGTATACATTTTGTATAACTTATCTCTACATAGTATAAAACAAAGTAGCTTGCCCGTGTAAGTCTGTATGTCCCTATGTAGATCTTCAATATTTTTTTAAACCAAAGATTTTGATGCGGTTCTAAATAGATGATTCAATAATAGAGTGATTCAAGAGGAAGGTTAATGTATAACTTGTATCTGTGCAAAGCCGGAGCGGGTCGCTAGTTAAATATACCATATCAAAATTTTCGTCGAATATCATTGACATCATTACGATAAGTTCGCAAACAATATCTATAGTAAACTACATTGAAAGTACTGAGTCATTTTCAAGTTTCTCAAGTTGCATTTGCACAGTCTCAAATGTCTGAGCTGTAAGTAGGTTATGCAAACAATAGTTCAATACAGTGATAGGTATTTGCAGTCTACAACTAGGTAAAGGTAGCTATAGGTATTGATAACAGAATAATAAAATTTTATTACGTTTCGTGACATGGTTTAATATCATCGACAATCAATAATTCTGTCGTGTTCGATGTTTTGATTGACATCAAACGTTACAGTTCGTAAAAGTGTTCTGAATTTACGGTATAATGTTCTTTCTTTACCAGCCCTAGCCAGTTTAACTAATTAGCTTACTCTACATTCTAAGACTCTTTCCAATCATCATCAGTTATCCAATTTAGGAACAGGAAACTTAATCTCGGTATTCCTTGTTTTGTCTCTTAAAGTCGTATCAGTTAATACATTAACAATAATGATTCCTTTTAGGTCATCTGGAATTGTCACAAGAAGCATTTCAACTTGCTGCACTTTATTGCCTTAGTCCAGTTATCTCTCTCCATATTTCACTTTGCTAACTGGCCCAATATCATTATTATTTGTTCAAGTGTTATCGTTTTCTATCACCGCCGAATGACCTAAAACCAACCGTAACTTATCTGTTGACTTGCTCTAGTTATTGGTCGCATTCTTACTATCTCGAGTGAACGTTTCCTGTGACAGTTTTTCAAGGTTCTTGCAAAGATTTTCTTCATAAATTCCAATGATAGATGCAACCGCGGTTTTTACATTAGGTACGTATGTATTACCTTTGATTAAAATCCATATACCTATCAATACCAAATATTATAAGAAGGCTTAGGCTAAGGCTAGTCCTCTACAAATAATCTGTATAAGCCCTTGTTACATAATGCTTACGTCTAGCTTCAGTGGCCTTTCAGACCGATCCATTATCCCCCATAATCCAACTAGCATTTAATTACCCCAAACTTCGCGAGCCCTTGTTCTCGGGTTCTGCTATATATTATTCCAGGCTTCAGCTGTTTTCCATTTATGGGGTATTTATGTATTTTATACATCAAACACTGGAAGAAATATTCTGAAATCGTAATCTCTTAACAAGTTTTTGATGTCGCAGGCTATGCCAAAATAAACTGTAGAGTGCTCATCTAAAAAATTATGAAGCTTGATCTCAGCATGCAATACGAGATCTAGGTCGCAACAACGGTCCTTTTCATCCTCATTTCACTGTCATCTGAATCATTACGCCCACATTAGAAATACAAATATGTAATCCACTGCCCTCATTTCAAAGATCGTTGGCCCAATCAATTCGTCATTACCCGACACTGTGCGAATAAAAAATGACGCCTACATCTATACGGATACGGCTCGAAGGAACAATGGCGTCCTGTAACGGCACGCGCATTGTCTAATGGCGGGAAACTAAATATGTGTCAGGCGAGCTTTATGTCGTCACATGTCATTGTCTGGTTTACTCTCGATTTGGGTGGGATCTCTATTGATGGAATAAAAGCTTTTGTTTGGCCGAAACAAAACGGTAGCTCATTATTTTAGCTCGGCTGTTAAACGGCCACAAAGAATACTGTTGAGCAATTAGTCATTTTTACAGCATATAATGTTTCGACAAAGAATAATGAAAATGGCCATTAATATCAGTAAATTAATTGCAGAATGAACAAAATGGACCTGCAAGATATAAACCATCGATCTCAACTCGCGGGAGCAGAATGAAGTCCCCAGACTTTCCACCGCTTAGCCGATCGTTGGAAACTTTAGCTACTTCAAGTAGATATTCATCCGAAAGTTTATCTCATTGGCTATCTACGGAAACTGCTACAACTTTACCCAAGAGCGAAACGCGATTCTATGTAATAAACAAGAGTTTAGCTTTCGGACAATTGAGTTTCGTGGCTTCTTGCATACGAAATTGCACTGTTCGTAGATTTTGCTCTGATTGATTTGTATCGGCCAAGAATCACTTAGCCCTGGCACCCATGGAGTAATTGAGGAATTCTTTGTAACAACGCGAGATTGGGTATTGAATGTTTTAATAAAATACTTGTTTACGGTTTAATTTGAAACAAAAAACCAATCTGCTTTTACAATCTAGCCAATGACTCGTTAACCGCAATCACATAGAATTGGATATTGGACATAATATACAACGTCATGTTATTTGTCAGTGAATCCGCTTAATATTTTAAAGATTAAACGAATAATCTTGACCTCCTGTATAATTGGTTTGCGGAAGGTTTGTTTACAATACAATACATAAATGCGTTATTTTACACCAGATAAAAAAAAACATAACAGAGGATATTATGGGCGGCCTTTTAGGCAACCTTTGGTCGGAAATAATTATGTTAATTTAAGGTAGATTATGCACTAATAATAATGTAAAATATAAACAATTTAAAATTAAATTCAAAGGTTTTTTATATTAGTTGTGTAGACTTCAAAGTGTGTGTCAACTGAAAAGCTTTTATAGATTTTGTACTTTGTTTACACAGCGTCCTGCGTTTTCGTCAAGAACGTCAAAACGCAAAATACACATGAAAGGGTCAAACTAAACTTTTATTAATTTTTATGGCACTTATATTTATTAGCATTATATAATCTAATTGAGATACAAAAATTTGTGTAGGTACCTCATACATTACTGAGAACTTTTCTAATCCCAACTTTATAATTCTATGATGAATATTACATTATTTAATCAAAGTCGAGTACCGCTGATATAACCCCAGAGGAAAAAGTAAATAAATGTTTGCGATAAATCTAGTTCTCTTAGATTAGAACATGCAATCTTCTTTGTAAAGAAGAAATACAGCGTGGACCATAATAATCTCCTACCTGATAAATACCGTATAATTTAGCATAATTGCATACGCCCGTAATAAAGTTGAGAGGGCCGTTAAAACGAAACTTCTTAGAAGACAAGTTGCAGGGTCTGACAGGGATGTAATCGGGGACCTTGCTTGATACTAACTACATTTTGTTTTAATCACATCGTGATTCAGTCTGACGCAAACCTGTTTACAGATGAGTCCAATGTGTCAGGATGATAACGCTCTGTGGTATGCATTTATTACTGAATTATCTCTAGACAGACAGCCCCTAACATGTTTGTATTTGAGATCTCCCAAGGTCTCTACCGCTGTCCGATATCCAGTACGGACACTTACGAGTCTTACTTCAAAGAGATCTTTACCATTGAAATAGCTGTTACTTGTTCTTGGGTGTCTTTTGACGCTCTATAAGGTGGAAACAAAACAGGCCGTGTGGTGCCGGCATAGAATTTCACCACCCCAACTCTTCCCGTGGGTGTCGTAAGAGGCGACTTAGGGAAAAACACCGGGGGGCGGGCAGCAGCGCCCTCTGCAGAACAACTCCACCAAACTGCGATTCCCAACCCGCATGCCCAGCGTGGGGATTATGGGCAAAAACCCCCAAATGATGAACAATGCCATCTATGGCGTTCATCAGGGGAGGCCTATGTCCAGCAGTGGACTATTATAGGCTGTTGTTGTTGTTGTTGAAGGTGGAAATGGCTATAAAAATAAATAAATTGCATCCTGTCACATCAAAAAGAAAATTCAAAGCCCCTTAAATAATGTCCTGCCAACCACTCTGGCTAGGTAACGGTAAAGTTGTGCGGTTCAGGCCCAGGGCGCATGCGTAATGAGCGCGAAGGTGGTGAGCTGTGTTTTTAGCATTTTTATCACAGCTGAGCCCATCTGTATGCAGGTTTGAGATGGAACGATTGCGACCACGTTTCACGTGAAAACTCAACGTTTCAAACATTTTGTGGGTACCGAGAACTTTTTTACTTTGCTTGTAAAGCAGCTATCTGAGATAAAATCTTCTGATGTCGAGTTTTTAAATGCGCAGCCGGATATGTTTTTAAATAATTTTCAACCGATTAAGAAACCAGTGACTTCGTGGGTATAAGGCTTTTAGCATATTTATCTAATTAATAAACATTTCGAAACAACATTATTTCAAGATTAAAAGCATCTACCGATTCAAATTATAGACTTGTTTTTCAAATATCCAATAAATTGTGTATCAACGTGATAGACAGATTTATTATCCACTTCAACAGCTAAAAAGAATTGATTGGATGCGCAGGAGTTGCGGAACAACGCGAATATCCGCCGGGGTCAATGCACTCGCGTTCAAAAATGGCGCGGTCAAACTAATTGAAATAAATAGTCCACTGAGTTTTATATTGACGAATTAAGTGTCTATATTCTATTGATAGATCAAGATTTAAGAGGTCTATCCGTCGTTTAATGGGTAGTAAACTTTAACCCAGTAGTTAAAGATGTCATCGAACTAGAGATAGCTGTGTATTTTATTTAAACTATCAAGTTTATCTTCGTTTGATTTATTGGTTCCTCTTTATAAAATTTCTTTTTACCCCATTCGTGTCGATTGCTATCAGGATATGTTCATTAACTCTTTTAATGGTTTCTTCGTCGGTATAGTTTCCGTTAGAAACAAACATGAAATATTTTATATACTTTGAATTATTTCATGAAAATTTACAATTTCTATTGGTGAAACATAATCTCTGTATCTATTGGCACAGCCCGAAGATATTAATAGATATAACAGCATATGAAATCTCTACAATACCTCACGTTAAGATTAGAAATGTATCAGATGTTGTTGAATCTAATCCAAAGCCCGTCATCGGCAAATCAGACTGTAAATGTACCCTATATAGAACTTAAAATGTAAGACCTCGAGTTGTCTGGTAGAACATTAGCCATTAATGCTCTCATTCAGGGTCGAGCGTTAACACAAACGGCTAAACCCGGAGGTCAAGATTCTGCGAATTGCGAATTATTGAACTCACCTAATTCTCAATTGTCGTTAGTCACAGGTCGTTTACCTAGTTGTGGGTCATTTAACTGTTTCAAAGGTCTTACGGTGTGGGATTTGTCTACTGACAATATAGAACCCTCGGTACCTAGAAAATTACCTACCATTATGATGATAATAATGACTTAGGTATAATAAATAAATAAATACCTAATGCCGGACAATCCACACAGCGTCATCTAGCCCCAAGATAAGCAGAGCTTGTGTTTTGGGTACAAGATGACTTATATACATAAATTAATATTATTACATACATACATATTTTTTATTATATATAGAAAACGACCACAACGCCCTGTACAAATATCTGCAGATCGTACAAATATTTGTTCCGAGGCGGGAATCGAACCCGCGTGATGTTTACTATGTGTGTGATGGAATAACCACGAAAGAGGCTTGTCTTAGTGCGGCATCCACTGCTACAGTAGGTATACAGTTACTATACTCAACAAAATTAAATGTGTAAATAAATAATAAATTGTATTTGTAGCTGCATATGCTAAGTTCGGCAACGGCGGCGTCCTGTCTTGGCAGAGACTGCGTTGAGAACAGAACCAATTATAGTACACGCATGTACAAAGGGACCTTTCTAGAATATCAAGGATATGTGCGAAATTTGAACGTTCTGTTCAAAAATACACGTGCCGAAACATTTCCCTGAGGTCAAGATCCTTGCGACAAATGATCGACCTCACCTAATTCACGTGAGTCAGGTGTTACGAAAGGGAAACGACCATCAACTACCAATTTGCATACGTCGTTTACACTTTACTTAGCCTTTGTTTAGTTTCCGTACAAATCACTTTAGCAAATTTATCTTAGTACGTGATTTTTGCAGCTGGGGAACAGACTTTTTATGGTTTAATGTTTACAAACATTGACATTTGGACGTGAGATTTTACAGCTCCTATTTATGATTCCGTCATAAGCGTTGATAAGTCTGATATTTATGAAAACATCCGGTGTTTTTAATATTGAAAAACATTAAAATACTACAAATCATGGTTAATATCCCGTTATTTATTGTTTTTAAGTTTATTCATTAGTCTTCTTAGTTAGTATATCGCATTCACTGCCCAACCACTACGCGAAGCGGGGTATGTGAGAGTCTTGGACAATGAAAGTATTAGTTTATCTTAATCCGATGTGTTTTCAAATCGAAGTTGTTTGTATCTGGACTGAATAGAGATGTCTTTCATAGTCTCTCTTCGTGTGTAATTTATCCTCTTCAATCATGCAAGAACAACTTTCATAACTGCTAACATTCATCATCTTAACTTCATCATCGGTTATTCGATCGCAGTGATGACAATTTCGTGAGTCAATATGATTGTTTGGTTTCATGTCTCATCCTACCCAACCTTTTGAGTCACATGGTCACTTGTGCTTCCAAAACAAAACGATTGTTCAAATCAACTAAATGCGACAAATTTCCTTCTCTTTAATGAGGAGAATTCCTCGAACTACTGTAAGATATGACACTGAATGACGTGCACTTTATGGAGCGTTAAAATATGCATGCGCGTGCCAATTTCCCGCAGAATAATTACAGGAAATATGGTAATGAAGACCATTCTTTGTTTACAACGATGCGATGGACAAAAGAGGAAAATGGACGCGCTAAGTGGGTAGTCAGCCTCAGCGTAAATGGGTTGTCAACCAGCCTTTACATTTTTCCCTAACCAGTTAATCGTATACTAGCTTCCGCGACTTCACATGAGTTTTCCCGAGATAAAAATATGCTTATATTTAATTCTAGAATTAAATCTAAATTTGCAATTTCAACACGATCCGTTCGTAGTTTCAACGTGGGTTATAAGGTCGTAATAACAATCATCCGAACTTTTGCATTTTTGCTAATTTGTCCATTGACATATCATTTACATTATATTGCCACTTCAAAACACGAGATAAATTTACAATATAGAAATAAAATATACGTTAAAGAAAGAAATATTTACAGTACCTACATGTAGATTGATTACTCAATTAGCTCAATTGTTTCAGTTGGAAATACTAGTTCTAATTTGCTTATCCATTAATTTGTTTACTGATAAAGGTGTTACCACTTAAAAAATAATATGTAACCAATAAGTATAATAATATAGGTGACCAATTGTAGCGCAGTAGCAAATGGGTCCAGGCTCAGCCGAATGCCAACATTGGCAACTATTATGAACAGAAGGAGCAATTTATTCTCCATAGACAGATCAAGTAACTTGCGCACAAGTAAATTTGTTGGATCTTTTGACATTTCACCAAAGGATAATTAAATTCCACCCACACGGATATGCAATATTGCATCTCCACAGGGTCAAACTTTTCTTACTTCGGAGCTAGATGACAATGTAAAAGTCCAGTCTTATTTATTTTAATATATCCTAATGATGCGCAGCTGAACGTTGATGTCTGTATCTATTTTGGTAGGACTTTGAACAATGCGGGAGTCTTCATCATCGCTTGTTACATTATTATGCTTAGGTGTTTATCTTGCACAGAAAATAATGCCATTATTGGACCTGTATTGAACCACTCCTGGACTTCTTATTTAGATACAAAGAAAGAGAAAATTTTAAACAGACATGCTTAAAGTAGATGAAGTATAATGGGCTGTAAGCTATCTCTTCCAGGCAACCTTGAGATAGACTGAATACATAGCGATTATAATACACTCTGAAATAGTGTTTTGTTTACCATTATAATTTATCTTTACCAGGAAATCTGGTCTACTGACGCATTTACGATAGGCTATAGGGAATAAACATAAAGCATTGAAACAAAATGCCCTATTTATTGATAACCCGAGCATTTTCATTTCAACCATTATGTTTTTATTGTTATGGCTTTTGTTGTAATCGATTGGTATTTATTCTCTGGATTGACAAAGCTTTAATATGAGACTGAATTATAATGGCCATGACTTCTGTGGTGTTCTATACGACAACATATTTTAAAAATATATGAAATATTTAATAGGATATTTTAAATAATTAATTCATTTTTCTCGTGTTCTGTAATAGGTAACAGAAATCCATACAAATTTCCTCCCGTACGTTCTCATATATGTATAAACATACTAGTTCTTCCCGCGTTTTGCAGTTCCATCTGATGTTTTTGCCCAAACGCGAAGAAATACAAACATACAGCCGTTCTTACTTTCGCATTTCGTTATACCAGTAAGTACGATGCTAACGACTCCTTTAGGACTAGATTTTTTTTTAAAGAAAATAGGTACCTACCTAAAGAAGTCTTCCTTTAGATCTTTTCTTTGAGGTGTGTGGGGCCTTCCTTACTTAGCAACTGGGATGTTGTAACCGCGTACCGAAGATCATTATCAATAGAAAGTCGTCAGTCATCGGCGGTCAATCATGGACGCTTCCGTGCGCGCTCTATACTTAGAGATCAACTATTAACTGGTTCACGTAACGCTTTCTGTGATCGATGAGCTCTCGAACGATTGATCGTGGTGGTGTAATGACGTCAGTTCTTTTTGTAGGAAACCTTCCTTTGACCACAACCTCGCCTGTTGGTTAAATAGAGTTGGTTCAGCGCAGATCTCTATGGTTCAGCATGTAAAAAATAACGCTCTAAGCTCTTGTTTGTTTCTCAGACTAGGTTCATTTTTGTACCACAATCTCTAAGAAAGAAGAACATATGCCTTACCCACGTGGCGAACGTGGTTTGGGATTTTAGGCTATACCAAGCCGCACTAACAAAATAAACGACTAAATGGAAATTTGCTTGGAAAAATGTCGATTTTTGATTGCTTTCAGATACGTTCAGACCATCTTTAAAGCTTAACCTTAAGTTGACTGTCAATCCAGATCAACTGCAACATTCTTGAGGGTTATGTACGGACATGAACTTGAAAACAGCTTGTCTAGAACTCGGTCATGTCATTACATAAACGCTATAAACATTATAGCCATTGAACTTCAAATGTCTAGCGAATTGTTTAATAGTCACACCTTTATCGTGATTGCCTCCGAGAAAACCTTTTCAAAACGCCATTGCAGAGACATGCAAATTTCGACCCTAAACCCAGGTATCATGTATTATGCATATTTTATATTCAGCGCCGAAACTCCACTTGTAGGTCATCTCATCCATCCCTCTCTGACTCCCAAAGACTCGTATCAACCTTTCGTGCATGGCATGAGAAAAGCCTTTAAAAGTGCATTTATTGTGCCCGGAACACGCTTCCTGAAACCTGGTTCTCGCGACCCTACGTGATCGCCATTTCAATCTATTCAGCATTGTGTTGTATTGTATCTCACTTTAGGTTTATTTTCATCTGCATCGATTATCACATTGAATACCTCGAACTATTTGAAGAGCTTACCGACGTAAGTTTTATAGTTAAGCTTTAAAAACGGACCAATATTCGACACGTACATGGTATGGTTATGTTGGTAATAGAGATCTAGCCACCGTTCGCCTTTCGTGATAAAAAGCAGCCTATTCGTATTTTATTCCACATCTACAAATTTCAGCACAATCTGTTTTGTAGTTTGGAAGAATATCAAACGTTTAGTGTGCTAATTCGTGTGATAAAAAAATGCGATTGGTTAGAGCGGCTGTTTTCGTCTTAGGTAGGGTTCTTATTAGTTAGGTACTTAATCTAGCCCTAGATAATAACCCAACTGACAGGCATAAAGTCCGATCAGCTTCAAGCTGTTCTGATTAAAGTACTATCTTCAAAGTTTGCAGTGTCAGAACTAACAGCCAAACTGTTCAGCATTAGCCAGTTAGTCAAACTTGGAGCTAACTGAACGAGGCACCCCTCCCGTCGGTGGTCATTATCCAATTCCCTCTGAGGTCGTCCTAGATAACGGTTTCCACGGCAGTACCTATGATAGTACCTACAAGTGTTGACATAATAATCAGCTGAGATTATGGGGTCGGCCACCGACCCATAAGTATCGTCTTATCAAACAAAGGCATAAGTTGAATAAACTCAGAGGAAATTGCGTAAGAGAAGTGTGAACGAGTTTGGGTATATTTTGATTTTTTTAACACTTGCTCAAAATTACGATTATTAGTTGTATCAGATGTAGAAGCTAGACATCTGATACAACTAATAATCGTAATTTCTTAAAATCCAACTGTATAAAACTATGAATTTACACGTTTAAATCAAAGTAGTGGGAGAATACAAGAATACACGCTTGCTCTATATTTTATGGATAACATAGCATAATATATAAAGTTCTATGGCATAAGTCTACATAAATACATATATCACATAGTCTTTATATAATTAAATTTTTGGCATGAATAAAACAACTTAATAAACCAGCGTAAACAGCGCATAAGGATTTTATAGCGGGTTTATGAACTCTACTTAGTAAGTATACAATAGTATATGTACAATTGCCTAATCACAATAGCCATGTGAACAGTAATATATAAAATTCAGATGCACCAACAATGCCAAAACGCCGGAACTAAATAACGGTTCACGATTTCCCATACGATAATGTTCGAGTGAAATCACTGACCCATATTCTAACAATACAAGTAAACAAATATACTGAAATTTTACTGTTACAGGTAGGCGAAACTACGTCAGGCAGGACTGCATGCTTGGTGAAAGTACTAAACAAATCAGAGTTTCTCTTGTATGAAGAATTGCTTGTCCTGTCACTGACCCATATTTTTATATTTATATTTTATATACCCATATTATATAATATCAAACAAAAATATGATTGATCAGTAGCATGGATTTTAAAATAATAATCCACGCTACTTAATAATGCATACAGTAAGTCTAATACATTGTATTAAGTGTATCAGTCATCTATATTATACCCTTTGACTTAAGCTCGTCTTAGATTTTAGGGCTAGGTGAAGGTGATGCTGTGTCGATTGTCCAGCATTATTTATTTGTATTAGGAATTTAAAGATATTCTGATTATAGTCTTCTAGGAACTGAAGATATTGCAATTGGGAACAGCCGGACAATTTGATTCGGTTCTTGCAAAATTCAAAGGACATCTGACATGAGCAAGCTGTGAGGATCTACAAAAGCCGATGCTGACAATATACCTCTTTCATTCTAACCTTGATAGAAAGAGTAAAAAGCTTAAATGGGAGGTTTTAAATTCGTGCAATATATCAACCTAGTAAAACAATAAACCTTGCAATGCACATGCACATTTCCTAGAATCGAAGTAGGTCACAACTGTAAAATTCAGTTGATTATGGTTATGGTTCGATATGGTGTAACTTCGGAGGTCTTACTGGCTGCATAGGCTGTGCAGAGTTCTTGTGATTGTTCAGAAATAGAATCAGTTATAATTCTTCTCCTGGTGTGGATCTTGGTTCTCTCTTCTGTTAATCATTCGTTGTGATTCCTACTCAGAAAATAGAAGATGCTAGTTTCAAACTTAATTCGTAATTAATTGTATCAACCCAAAATGGTGCTGTGCCAGTTCACTGTTGAACCTTATTTACTCTACGATCAATGACTCGATCTTATTTGAATAAACATTAACATCATTCGCCAATTAGTACAGAATTGATATGATTTGGCAGAATACAGAGTTCATCGTGATTCCTTGACTTCGTACGGCGACAAACACCGACAAGATCACGGTCACGCGCCAAAACGAAAATAGTACGCGACATAACTGTTACGTAACTTTTATGTTCCTCTATCTACCAATATGTCTAGTGTGCCAGTGGCCCAGACTCAGAGTTGTTCGATTCCTGGCGTTGTTTGTTCTTTTTATGTACCCTTAATCGGACACAGTGGCAACTAATCTGCCTCAAGTTACTCGTGTTATTTCGTTCCTCGGCTTTCAAATTCTATCGCTTCATCTCTTTGTTATTTATAATGCTCACACCAATTATTACTTCGGTCACTCGCTTTAACCACTCACGTTCATTGCATAGAGTTATAGGAGAGGCGATAGAATAGACAGGAAATGTACAAAGAATATACACATAGTTTAGACCATTCTACCCGTAATACCTGTTATGCTAACCCTTACAAATTAAAATAATAATGACAAAGTAGATCTAGAACTTGTAAATAGTGTACACTACGTCCATATATTATATACTTAATTTATCTTTCTACTTTCCGGTATCCGGCTTTTTAGCCCGATGAGCGAAATACTTTTAACAACTTTAGACAATAGATTGCTTTGCATTGCTGGCTAGGTCATCCGATGACCAAATATAGATTACTCTTTAAAAACGAGTGGGTCGTTGAAAGATTTCTAAAAAGGTATTATTACGCTAATACCACATTAATTCACTAAAAAAGGTAGTATTAGATTCGTACTATCCTTGAAAATATTCCTTTTACGATTTTCAAGTGCAACCTAGTCTGCACCTCGACATATTATATCAGCGAAGACTGATTTTGTTTGCTCAAATTTCAACGCCATTTAATCCCGTTTAGATGCCCTTAACGGGCGGCATTAATAAAATTCAAATCAAGTACACCCAAAAAAATTCCATGACCTCATCTTACTTCCAGAGGATCATGATCAGCTACTTTCGATATAATAGCCGACAAAAACGTCGTGTAGGTTGCGTGTAATGTGTATTGGCCAAACAATGTTCGGTTTTTTTGCCCGATGATTGTGTTTTCGTCGAAACCCGATATTACCGCTACACCGCTACTGAATTAAACAATTAAGCAGAAAAATCAACATCTCCCATTTTCATTGTGGGTGGGTAACGGTTCGTATTGATTGAGCTGACGTACTCAGCGAGTAGGAAGGGGCAGGTATTTTCTCGCTTCCGCTAAAGCAGTTCTGACCCTGGCTTCATTAAAGTCTGTCAGAAATTATCCCTAAATCGTTCTGGTGGATTAGTTGCATTTCATGCGTCGTCATTTTGGAATTGTTTATTCCAAAATGACGACCAAATGAGTCGCAGTTGGTTTACCACCATACCATAAAAAAAAAACTTTCTGTTCCATCGTAGATAATAACGAGGTTGGATACAGGGTCCCCCAGTACATCAAACAAATAAAATATAAATAAATAAATAAACAAATAGTGCATTTAACTTGTCGACAAAACGTCGCGTTGTCAGAGTGCTGCTCGAGCCTCTTGCCAGATTCCAATATACATACACTCGGTCCAGGATACCAATGTCAAATGGTTCAAGTTTGGCGATGGCGTTTACCCCCCTGAGTCCGTCCCCACCATGTCCAAATGACGTCATGACCCACATGCGATCGGTCGATGTCCGTCGCACGCTTCAGATAGTTAGAGTTCAAGAGGATACGCATGTACATGTACTGACAGTGACGCTGTGCGATTTATTGGACAGCCTCGTCAGTTTGGCGTATAGTTGATGGATGTTTATGGTGGCCTTAATTACGAGTTATGGGGACACTAGCTCAGAGTAATTTGGGACATTTCGATCAGAGATGAATTTTGACATGCGATAAGCTTTTTACAATTTATTGTTAGTTATAATCGCGCCTAGACTTGCGAAAGAGATATATCTTGCCTTGCCTCTGCTTAGCAAAGGCTCTTCTCCTTTCACTCCTCGCATCAATTTCAATCAGGTTTCTGCTGTACTCTTAAAATAAAAACTACAACAAAAAAAAACAAAGTATGAACCTAGCTTTTTCGTCTGGGTTTTTGGCAGCCTATGACAAAGGCGAACCAGAATAATATCATACGTAAGCAGAACGTTGCTCATGCTCAATGACTTTCTGCATTGAGCCATTCGAGGGCTATCGCCCTTTCACTACGAACAGTGAAGCTCTGTCAGCTGTCGCATAAGTTATACAAAAATAAATGTAATCAGTGACATATGCGCAACTCTGACCCCATGCGTGCAGTCGTTGCACTGTCAAGTGACTTGCGTTTGAGCATTACTCGTGTTTTTCCTTTCAAACTTGGACAGCATACAGACAATTCTTGAATCGCATCAGGTTGATCCATGTGATTCCCCTTCCCAGGAGCTTAAAACCATCAAAATTTAAGGATTATTTGAATTTGTTGGTTTTTCAAAACTCGAGTTATTGATTCTTTATTCATTCAGAGCACGGTTCTTCTTTTTGACGTCTATTTAATATTTCCTAATTTTCACTTAAAGGCACTTAATGTAAAAATTTTATGCAGAAGCACAGGGTCCAGAAATACTGCCTAACGTACATTAGAACCCTGAAGATTCAATAAAACACTGAAACGTTGTTATTGTGTCTTGTGTCTAAAAATCATTTTTAAAATGTTTTATGTTACGAGTATTGGTATATCGTTGGATTCAGAAATAATATCAAATGGCATTTTCCAAACAACGAACTTCGATTTAAATCTTGAGATAATTCTTAAAACAGTTTAACTGACACAAATCGTGATTACTGATTGATTATATAGGAAAGATTATTATATTATTGAAGCCATATTAACTACAACAACTCTTTTAAGTGAAACAATGATTGTGACTTGTGCCTAAACATTACTTGCTATATCAAGCTTGGAGATCTTGTAAATAACAATCCAGAATTGCTTATGGATCAAGATGACCAACTTCTCCACATCAAACTTCGTGTTGGCCCCAATTCGAGCACAGTATTTTGGGCCGCGCATTGCTATTAGAACCCAGTAACCTTTTCTCTACCAGTTTGGTATTAAAATGGAAAGCACTAAAGTCGATTGGTTAACCACCCATTTACCGTAATCACCTTATGAATTAAACTTTAATGAAATGATCAACAGTTATTGACGAGGCATATAAAGTTTGATTAGAAGTGAAAGGAATATTAAGAAAAGCAATAACTTAATAAGGAATTCCATTCGAATTATTTAATCTTAATAATTTACTATTAATGATTAACTCAAGCTATTAAATAGATGTAATGTTTTCTTCATAGATGTCAGTTTCTAATAATAATCACATTCAACTATACTATATATTAAATGCTTTCACAAAGGCGTGCGCAGCGAGCGAAATAACATTTTCCAAGTTTGAGACATTAACACATCTATTACTGACAACGTGTTAAGAGAGAAAGTTAACAAGTCCACAAACCTTAGGCATAACAAAGAAAACCTTGGCATGACACCGGTCATATTTTCACACTTTATTAAAATACGAAGTGAAATCACGTCTGACACCTTCGATAAGTCAAAATGATGAACGCACTGTGATAATTCTTCCGATTTCTGACTCACATTTTATAGACTGCCTTCGATCTTTGTTCGCTGGTGAGGTCAAACCTACGACCTTTACCCCGGAAACGGATTTATTGGCTCTTGAGTTTGATTTTTATCATCTTTGATGGCAACGACACCAAAATACTTTTTATTACCGTCAACGACGATGTGTGTTCCTTAACGCCAGAGACTAAATTCTAGGATTTAGTTGTGCTAACCCCCCTTGATGGCAAGAGCTGTGGGCGAATGTGTGCTAATTATTTGAATTATCTTAACAGGTTTTGTCTCTAAAGGTTGAGCTCGCTAAAGATACTATTATAGTTTATATATTTTAAGATTTCGATCGTCTTCAAGAGTCCTGTAATGTCAAGTACTTTGTAAATGAATCGGCTTTGGTCTCATCACTCTTCCTACTCCTCCTTCTCACTCATCTTATTCAGGGTGAGAGGTTCTATCAACCTCACGCTGACAATTCATACGACTTTCACGATTTGAACAACCTGTTTATAGCGTTTGAATTCGTTAAGTTGTATTATCGGTAGTACATGTTCGGCGAGACACCGAGTCAGGCAAAGCACGAGTGTGCATAACTTATAAAACATGGACCATTCGTCTCGGTGCCTCCTCGTAGACTCTCATCTTATCTCGGCCACAGCTCAGTGACAACGAGTGTATCAGAACAGGGTGGCATCAGAACTGTTCAGAAAATAAAATGTAGTTACTTACTTCCCAGTTAAAATCGCACGGTCTTTGTGTTATTGCGTTACGTTTTCGAAATTCTTGTTTTACCCTTGTCCATTCTTTTCGTTGCCAAGGTTTAAAAAAGGAATCTTTTAGAATCTCTTTTCGTCAAAGCTTGCTTGGATAACTGTGCTATTGCTAACTGCCATTTATTGTGTGCCAAAATATTTTTTTATAGAGTATCTTAAAAAAAATACTGTCACCTGAAGGACTGTCTAATAATATAAAACCTGCCTACTTCAATGTGATTTAGAAATGGTTAACCAACTTTCCATACAAAGAGTTCTGATGCCCCCGTATCTGTAGCTGAAGGCCACTCTTTACGACACACCCTATATATGTTCAGACAACGCGCGTTCGAGACACGGACATTTTAAATATGTCTATAGTTTTAAATCAATGACTCCCTAAGTTCTAACATCGTCAAATATACAAATATGCTATAGTACTGCTGAAGATCTGGGCGTAATTCGATATTACAATAACATTAGCCCTTCACAAAGCATTGTTGGTATCCTTTTCAATAGAACAGTAGAATTATGACCGATTCCGGTAGCCTTTCATTAATCTTTGTCAACATAGAACAATACCCTTGGTAATGAAATGACAGACAGCCATGTTTACACAATCATAAAAGGGAACCTTAAAGGGTTCCGTGACAAAAGGCGCTTCTGCCACTTATACCTATGTACACGATGGTCTCGTTATTTCAAATTCCAAATACACCATCATTCCAAATCATGATGGAAAATGGAAACCCACTCTCCCATAACAGCTTAACATTTCCTACGATTACGAAACGAACCCTGACATTACAGAAGCCAAAGATTACTGGCAGTGAATCAGTATGTGAATCAGCTGGCATTCGAAGAATGGGGCGTAGGGAGATCGATGCCCTATCGTAACGACCTCTGTGGCTGCAGAGCAGACTGGTCTGGACAGAAAACAAACTAAACGAAGCTGTTTGATTATGTAATGGCGGTTAGCTGGCGGTTCGGAGTGACGGCAAAAACCCGGTTCTTGTGGTTTTCAAAAGGTGCATTTTGATGAGACTTTGTTTCTAAGAACTCTACTCTAACAAGACACCCGGTTTTGGGAGGGATTTTATTTAAGCTTTTCCTGGAATTTTGTGATTTATTGCTAGATTCTTCATCATTACTGTTAGAGTGGAAAAACTACGAATTTAGTAGGTTGTGCTATAAGCTTTTATTTAGTTTCACCTATTGTTATTGCATGTCTGTAATTAAATCTTATATGAATCTGAGCACTCTGGTCCTAGATGATAATATCCAAGTGATGGTGGAGCTAAAGTAACAGCAAGCGGAACACTGTCCAGTTGCCGTTTAGTGTCTTTTTTTGAGAAAAAACTTTTTCAAAGCTTGTTATTAAAAAATCTTCGAATAGCAACATAAACTTGGCTTGCCTTCTATCTACATATCGTAGAATCAGTCCGTTTGTAGAATCGGAGATAGATAGCAAAACGAACGGTGATAAATTGGGAAAATCAATTACATTTCATTCGACGAGACTTAAGTTGAACCATATTGTTAAATGTTGATTATTCAAAACTCAGCTTAGGCATTTATCTGAAATGTGCCGTTTTGATATCCGCCTAGCCATTCTAGAGCAAGGACCCTAAATACTAACGCCAGCTCATGGCAAATTGCTGTAAAATTTGATCGTCAATTTCCTTGCAGCGTCCGGATTCATGCCGAATTTCCCGCTGGATCAAGGGCTCTAATTGGATCCGCTGGGACCAACGGTCGCGTGGAGTTGACTTTGTATCGCTTAAACGTTAAAGCTGATGGAGATCGGTTAAACGAAGCTAACAGGTTAATTTCAATTTTGCTGCGTCGTTTTTATTCTGGATCGATATTGGGATTGTGGTTTGAGTTGTTAAGGTTCTTTCGGTTATATGTGTATGTTTGATACCAACAAACTCACCCAGAGTTTGTTGGCATAAAACATAGTCAAAAACAACAAAACAATTTATTTGCCACACAGAAATAATAATTAAATACTTGAAATTAAATGAATACAAATCACAAACCTTACACATCGTTTGTTTAATGTACAGTAACATTAAACAAACGATGTGTAAGGTTTGTGATCATGGGTTGGCGCGATATTCCAATATTTTCGTAGTTTTTATTTGCAATCTCCTGTCAGGCGGTCAAAGTCAATCCAATGCCCCGCTTCTCAGAATTCAGTTCAAATGTTAGGATATAACCTGTTGCTATAAAAGCTATCGCCTTCATCTGTTTGATCGAGTTCGTTTATCTAGACTTAAAATATTCTTGTGACTCAATCGTTTCCGTTTTACGATCATTCCGATATCTAGTAACAGTGTGGCTGCATAAATGTTTTGCAAATTGGAAACTGGTTGGTTACTTTATCACTCCATCTACCGGTTTACTTTGCACTTGGATAAATTGTTACATGGTAATACTTGCATTGGCATGCGTCGTTGCATAATTTTCTCATTTGGCGCAATTTCTACCACCTACCTGCGTGAATTTGATACTTTCAATGTAAAAGAAGTCTTAACACCCTGAATTTAGGAAACTTTTTCAGAGTTACTAACAACATATGAATCTTTACTCGTCTTCATGCTTATCATACCATGTTTCGATTTCTCAACAATCGACTGATTTATAAAGCGTGGGAGAAGGAGTTCCGATTTCAAAGCATTCGACCTCCAAACAATCACAAACTTTATTTATTGATTGCACGATTCGTTTATCCAGCGAGATTTTATTTTTCTCACGCTCTTCTTTACACAGCATTATGTCAACAAATAAACTTGGGTTCTTTAATAACGTAAACTTGTCTAAAATGTAGGTCACATTTTAAAGCTCAGCTTAAAAGATTAGACGCTGTGTGTTTTATGTTTGTAATTAAATATTACTTCACTTCTTTCATCATCTTCAAAAGTGTTTGAAATGATTGAGTCGTATTATTAATACAATTTTAGTATCCACATTATAGTACTGGGATCTGTGCCTTAATTTTTCATCCGCGAGGAAGCCGTCTTCTATACTAATATTATAAAGAGGAAATATTTGATTGTTTGTTTGTTTGTATGTTTGTTTGTTTGTTTGAATTGAATAGGCTCCGAAACTACTGGACCGAGTTAAAAAATTCTTTCACCATTAGAATCCTTAATTTTCCGTGATGAACATAGGCTATATAATATTTTCAAAAAAGTTAGGGATCCGCATGAAAAATTCAATAATTGAACCGTGGGCTGTATATTCAACCTCTTTTTCTATTATGGCGCGTCAGAATAGAAAAAGAATCGCACGGTGCTTGCTTTTTCTCTACGGCCAGTGACAGTTTTGGAATGTCGAGTCAAAGTCAAAAACCCCACCCAATGCTGTTAAAAAAAGTAAAGATCCGTATGAAAACTGTGAAACCCATCGTTTTAGTGTTTATAATTTCTGAAATTTTTGTTTAATACCCGTGCGAAGCCGGGGCGGGCCGCTAGTTTTAGATAAATGCGAGTACATATAAATGAGGAATTAATATGGTTAGATCAATAACTTGCAAAACCGTTTGTTCTTCGAATTAAATTAAATATATCTCTTTTTACCAAGAAAATAAATAAATAGTGCTGGACAATTCACACAGCATCATCTAGCCCCAAGCTAAGCAGAGCTTGTGTTATGGTTAATAAAATGAATGACACTTAATAGAGTACACAATTACCTATTAGTTCGTTGACCGAAATAAAAGCCAGTATTCCGATCACCTGTGGACTCTGTAACTCGCTTTAGACCAATGTCCCCAAAATAGTGATAACAACTGCGTCAAAACCTTATCAGTCATTCACCTGTCCCTTGCACTGAGATTCCAAGCCGTCATTACTGCTAGTCATTACCGTAACTGACTGATGTAATATGATGAATGACAGAAAAACAAACGGTCAGTGATCTTCATGATCATGTGAATGACATTGAGTACTCAATCAAACTCATACATTGGTATGTAACGCGCCAATGTTACAAAAATTCACCCCGAAGAAAATCCTACAGTTTCTAGCAGCTGCAAGGGTAAGTGGCGAATTGTAACGCCGCATCTTCGGCGGTGAACCTACGACATGGCGATTACAATAGGCCTTTCAATGGCCGCAGCGATACTAAAGTCACCAAAAGATAAATAATGATAACACGCCAATGTGCACGCTATTGAAAATTTCAGGGTATATAAACTTAAACATAAAGTTATTGGTGTATATAATACATAGTTTCAAAAGAGCTTCTTGTTGTCTGTCTTTCTGTCCCTATTTATGGTTAGATCTTGAAAACTACGCAATGGATTTTTTTTAGCGATAAATTGTAGTTCGTTTATAATGTTACATGCCATCTCTACTTATTTTGCATGCCTTAACCGATCAAGCATTTTGTTTCTCAAAAATATTATTTGTTACCTTCCAAAAAACAGTGTTTTTGGCAAATAAATATTTTATCTATACGTCTTGTTACGATTGCAAAATCTTAGTGACATGCGCATTTCCTCACTGCCATATACCATAATGATGATTATAAAAAAGATTAATGTTGATATTAACACGATATGACACTTTCCCCTATTCTCAAACGTGATAGAATTTGAGAGGCTTTAATTTATGGAAGCATGTTAATTAAAAGGCCGGATGTTGCTTTCGGAAGAATTTCGGTCGTCGACTTCATCTATAAACAAACTATCTACAAATATAATAGCTTTTTCCTGCGGCGTTACTTGATGTCTATATACCGTTAGGATGAACTTGTTCTTGAGTGGAGACAGTGACTCTTCAAACGTAGTGTGCGAGCTGTAGACTGTTGTACACTGATGATGATGATGATGACGATAATAGCGCCCAGATGTAAATGAAAGAATTTTCAAAACCGGACCAGTTCTGCCGGAGATAATGATTACTGCTTAGAATTTCACTTAAAAAAATCTGACGTTCCTTATTATTATCTATGATATTCCTTATATCGCGATCCGCATGAAAAAATATTTTTTTGTTAAATATCTGTGCTAAGCCGGGGGGACCGCTAGTAATATTATATTTTATTGAAATATTCAGCTCTGCTGAAAGAAAATCATGGACTAAATCTAGCACCCATAGTAAAAAATGACCCGATAGGTGCGCGCCCACGCATGCCGCGCTTGTAACTGTTATTGTTGTTTTTGTAATAAGTACACGTATGAGAGTGACGGATCTGTGTCAACAGTGAATCATTATTGTTCAAGTTTTTATAAACAGACGGCATGCTTTTAACATAATTTTTATGCTCAAGTTGACCTACACGTCGTGTATAAATGGGTGATTAGCTTAATCTTAATCTCTCTTTGATATTATGTTTTCATCTGATATTTGAATAATGGTTATTGTTAAAAGATAGTTAAAATAAATTTTAGTGGGATGATATTAATATTTTATTGTTTTTGACTTATTGGGTTTGATTTTTAAGCTGCTAAACCTAGAGGTTGATTTGTCCAAAATAATATATCTATGGCCAATACTAGACAGTGAAGGTATTAAGAGTTGAGAAGTAATTATTATCTTTATTGTTTATGACATTGGGTCCTATTTTTATGCAGCTAAGGTTAAAATCAATTTGTTTCTTTTATATGAGCGTTCAAAACAATTACCACGTTCAATACAATTTAATAAATCTTAAAAACAAAACCAGTTTCACGCCTCATACCGATATTATTCTAGAAATAATTTCTGATACGTCGTCTAGACTTGCGTTTGATTGCGAATGGGTCATTGGACCCTAGATGACCTTGCTCTGTGGTTTTGTACAAACCGCTGACCAAACCAGCCTTCAGGGCCGTAGCCAGAAATACTATTCGGGGGGGGGTCGAGCCTTAGACCTGCCCGAGACAACATGCAACATCTTTATTTATGTACATATATAAAGCATAAGTACTTATGCTACTTATGCTAGTACCCGGAGTGGCTTTCAACCAAGCACTTTCCAAAAATAATTAATATAAAAATAATAACCATGGGTAACGGCGAGCGGAGCGAGCCGCGAATTTTTTCAGATTTTCCCGATGTTTTGTAAAAAAGTAGGCAAAAGTGTGACAATAGATGTGACAGCTAGCCCCAAATATTTTAAAAACTGCGGTGGTCATTTTGGAGATTGGTATGTATACAAAGAAAAAAATGTGAGAAATACAAAAAATAAATAACTTCGAGTGTCATTTTCGGGTGACAAAAAAGTTAGTAGTATTAGTTAAGGGGTAGGTATAACAATTCACATTATTATGAAAGAATGGCGAGCGAAGCCAGCCGCCAATTTTTTAACATATTTTCGGCAGGCTGATAAAAATGACCAAATGGCTAAAGAATGATCGGCGAGCGAAGCGAGCCGCCAAATTTTTTACATATTTTCATAATATTTTATATTTTTTCACACATTTTCGGTAGGCTGATAAAACTGACTGAAAGGCTACAGAATGATCGGCGAGCGAAGCGAGCCGCCAATTTTTTTACATATTTTCATAATATTTTATATTTTTGCACACATTTTCGGCAGGCTGATAAAACTGACTGAAAGGCTACAGAATGAACGGCGAGCGAAGCGAGCCGTAATTTTTTTACATATTTTCGGCAGGCTGATAAAAATGACCAAAAGGCTACAGAATGAACGGCGAGCGAAGCGAGCCACAATTTTTTTGTGCGACCTTTCGGATGATCTATAAAATAGAATCAAGAGTGACAAAAGATTATGATTAGCGAACCCTGAAACTTTTAGAGCCAAAATTATAACAGTTGGTGGAGTGACCGCCGATATTTTGTTGTGTTTGCGGCCGCTGAAAATTGTTGAGAAATTGTGGCATTTTCGCAAGGTTGTTGAAAAGCTTAGAATAATTCCGAATTAACGGCGAGCGGAGCGAGCCGCGAAATTTTTTGTGACCTTTTCGGCCGTTACCGAATAGTTTAGAAAAGTATGTTATAAATAAATACATGACTGTAAACGGAGAAAGCAATTAAATAACGGAACGACAAGAAAATAGGTCTATTGATTTATAAAATTAAAAGTTATGTCGTGATCTGCCTGCCTAGCTGGAATCGGCCGTAAATGAATGCGATGCGTGCACCCAGCTCATTTAAAATGTAGAGAAGAATTTTGTCGAAAAAAAGTTTGAGTTTTCAAAAGAGAATAATCTAAAGAAATATGTAAGTGATGCGTGCTTACGTACAGTACAATGTATGTAGATACACAATAGGAATCGCATGGCACGGATCGCGAGCGCGCCTCACCCGCCACCGACAACTCAAAGCGCGCTGTTGTTAATCGGAGACGAAATGAGACGAAAAAAATTTTGTGTTTTTAAGAGAGAATAGCTATTTAAAGTAAGCCGCACTTTCCACGTACGAGTACGTATCCGAGAAAATTTTACCTATTCAAGTTTGATTTTTAACGGTGCCTCAACATTTCGGGGGGGGTTTGAACCCCCAAAACCCCCCCCCTCCCTACGGCCATGCCAGCCTTGTTATGTTTTATCAAACTATAAGTTATAAAAGTTATTACCCTCTACAACATAAATGTTACGTATATTAATAATAAATAATAATGCTGGAAAATCCACACAGCATCATCAAGACCTAAACTAAGCAGAGCTTGTGATGCGGATAAGGGTTAAGGCGAGCATAACCCTAAAAAAACACAGTTGCACTCTGTATTCCTTCACTCGTAAATGTCGGGAAGAGGTAAAAAATTTACTAATAGTCAGGTAGGTTACCAAGTAAAGCCTGGAAATAGAAATATACATAAAAAAAATTATGTATATACTTTTAATACCCTAGAATTTGAATTTTAATCCCTTTCACATTACCGCAGTAAAAAAATCGTGGTCTCACCACCCTGTTTACCTATTCAGTGGGCACATTCAAGATAATCCCTCGACCTACTTACCGACATCAAACTCAGTCCGCAGATCCAAAACCATAAAAGTGGACCGTCCGGATATTTCACCGGAATGCTAGGCTAATGGACTACTTGATGTCATGCCCAATGGGTACAACACACGGTCGGTGCGGCCCATTCTTTCGCTATTTTGCTATGCTTGCAAAAAAATTATGCATACATCATTTTTAATATACGACACATAAACTTCAATAAACTAACAGTAGCTCACAGCTGTTAAAATTGACGACCTCTGTGGCGCGGTGGGCAAAGGTCCGCATGCGACGCAGGAGGTTGCGGGTTCGATTTCTGCCTCGGGAAAAATATTTGTACGAACTGCAGATATTTGTTCAGGGTGATCTGGTCTTTTTATATGTAAAATAAAAAATATCTATCTATTTATTATTGTATTATTCAGTCCTCAAGTGCGAATAGCACAAGCTCTACTTAGTTTGGGGTTAGATGCTTCTGAGTGGATTGTAAACAAAAAAGTACAAAAAACGTAAAGTAGAACACAAAATTGAAACTTGATACTGGAAGCTTGTTGGTATTCTGCTGATTCTTTTTGATTTCCTTGAAATTGGGAACCTACAACCGCTCTGATACGTAAAAGGATGTTAAACACATTTTTGTGAAGTACATTAGATCCTATAGTGCTACTAAACCTCGATGAAAATTCAAACGATTACATAAAATTTTTACACAATTAAAATTTTACATTCTAAACGCTGCTTCGCCATAATAATTATGCTATGTGGTTACGACGATAGTTGGCTATTGCATGGTGTTAAAAAAATAGATGAAAAAACAGAACACTTGGAATTGAAGTTGAAAGTTCATTTGTTTATTTTATGAACTAAAACTGACATTTTTTTACTGCTTTTCGCCTAATCTATCTGAATAATATATTGTACATGTAACTAAATATAACAAACAATAGTCTAAATATTTGTCCCACCGACTCTGTGGTTAAACAACAACGTGTGACGTGGATCGGAGATTCCGTGTATGCGGTTGGTACCGTACGAATGCAGCCCTTTGACATTTGAGAAACACTATGAGGCACCGTCCAGCGTTTGATTGACTGACCTCGTAGGGTAATGGATAATAAATTTTGAGAGATTTGAGTTATGCGGGTCCTGTTATGGCTTCCAAGGGTATTTTTTTTTGACTTGTTGCTAAAATGAAAAACTTTTTAGATTTTTGTTTTCTTTTTGGCATTGTTCTTGTGAACGATCGATCGATATAATTTTTCATTGAATATCACATTTTTAAACAGAAATTGAAGATGTGTCCTAAAATGGTGGAGATATGTTTGGTTTTTCTAAAACTGTAATTATTATAGTTAATGCAATAATAAGTAAATGTATATATCGATTTAGGAGTTTTATTTTTTATGTGAACATAAATGTAGTTAATTATTTTTTTAATTAATTAATTATAGACAATTCACTCGACATCAAGCCTTTTTAGTATTCTAGCCCTAAGGTAAGCAAAGCTTCTGTATTGGGATGACTGATATACAATTGGCAACGCGTTACACACAGACAAAAAGCGGCGTGGAAACAGACAAAATCGTATTCGGAACACTTGTGACGTCACACGCTTTGGGCAACGAATCTCCTATGCGTAGTGACGTCACACGGTTTGAGGAAGGAATCTCTTATGGTATAGAGAATAAGGCGCCTGGAATTTCGACCCAAACTGTTGCATCACGGACCAGCGATACCAGGTTCGGTGTCCTGCGTCCTGCAAGTCATTGTCCTTCGGTTTGGTTTTTATCGCGCTGCAAACTGTGCGTTTTCCTGTATCGTTTGCTACTACTGATTAGCTCTCTGAATACTGAATTTCAAAAAAATTAATTCTATTTAACAATCATTGTTTTGATTGATTTCTATTGGGGTGGACGGTGGGCGGTTCATAGGATTTTTGGTGAAAACGCAATGAATATTTCGACTCTTTCTCGACGACTAACATAATATGTTAATAAAATATATCGATGAAAATTACAATTGTATAACAGAACCCAATTAGAAAGAACTACAATTGTTATTGATACTATTGAGCTAACGTGTTTTTGAGTGGAAACCGCAACTCAGCAAACGTAGTGTAGGACGCCCTCCAGCCAAGTGGGATGAAAACCTCTGAAAAGCTGCAGGTAGATGCTGGATGCAACAAGCTGAGGACAGGGCGCTATTGGTGCTCAATACCGAAGGCCTATGAACTGTGTACTAATATATGTCTGAACTGTAGACTGTTGTAGACAATCTACAGGTAGCTTATCTGATCCATATCCCCAAGACGCTCGCTGCATTGCCTCGTTGTCTATGAAGATTCGCTCAGTATTAGTTCTACTAGAAGTTGATTGCTTTTGGTGGATCGGAGTCACCCAAAATGCTATGTATAGTTGAGCAGTTACAAAACTTTTGCAAACTTTTGGGGTACACTCTACTCCCATCTTGAAACTTCTAGCTTCCATTACTTATTGTGCGATTAATTAGATTCCCCAGTACAAGTTTCTAGTTTCACCATATTTCATAAGTTAAACTCGTTTAGCTATATTATTCGAGGACCACAAAAAGTTATCGCATCTCAAGCTATACCTAACCATTGTATGTTTTTTTTTTTGCAGGTAAACGAACGCACTTGGTGTTTTTATGATGCTAATCACGCCAGGGTACCTATTCGGCAGTTTGTAAGTAATAGCCGTAAAAAAATCGATTGATCGAATATTCTAATAGTGCATGACGTAGTTCAAGTAATTCGAGCATTTTAGTCTAGCTTACTTCTGCGTATTCACTCGCGTCGCGTCTTACTGGTTTATTGATCAGCTGAGCCACCTTTAGATTGTTAATAACTGTCTGCAGCTTGCTAGCTAGCTCATTGTAACTAAGGAATAATTGAACACATTTCTCAGGTTAGAAGGTTACATTTACTAAGTAAATACGAGTATTTCGCTGATTAGGTAGGCATTTTGTATGGATTCGCCATTTTTGTTATGTAATTTATGACATAGCTCAGATTTATTTAACAAATACATAAAAACAATACGGCAAATTACAACAAGGATTTCCAATATAAATTTTATGAAAATCTAAGCCGTCACCAAAAGGCAGAGTGCCCAGCCAGAATGCTGGTAGTATTGTGGTAACACTGCTAATTCATTGACCAGAATAGAAGCCAGGATTCCGACCACATGTGGACTCTATGAGAAGTTTAGCAAGATCTTTATAAATAACTTGTGCCATGGGAACCCAAGGACTTGGGTTTCCATTCCAAACGGCTCAAATAAGTAAACTCAGTCAAATAGCGTATTTTCGCCGTTTGAGAGAATTAGCTTATGTTGCTGCGGAACCGGCCCTTGTATTTTGTCAGAACAAACACGAAAATCATATGAAGCAACCGAATAAATTACCTAGAATTAATAGCAATTTTATAAAATTACAAATTTAATAACTGATAAAATGGATTCCTCAGGACGCTTGAACGTTAATTTTAATTTAATGACATTTGAACAAGGTTCTCCATTCTCATTATTTAATGTCTACTCCAAAGTCGTAACTTTTAAAATAAGTTCCCATGTAATGATATACCATAGCGTGTAAAGGCCTTTATGTTTTCTTAATGTGACCCCAGCCATCAACTATAAAAATATATCTAATAAATTGGATAATTACAAAATGACAGTTCATTACGATATCTTGATATTTTTACTGGCAATAAAGCAGTTTTTATTACGATTACATAACATAGCGGAGAGGTTATCGATACTTAGTTACTGGATGGATTTTTTAATATATTATAATATCTTACATGCACATCCGCTTGACCTGTCTGACGTTCTGATAGGACTAAATTGGTGGTTTATCAAATTACATGGCTAGCGTAAAAGCTTGTGTTATTGTGTCTGAGAAATTGGGGGCCTTTAACAGGAGTTGTTAGTAAATTTAACTGAAATTGATATTAATAAATTAGTTTTTGTGAAATTTATGTCATGTTTGCTTGACACACATGCCGGTATCAAGCTCTGGTGAGCGACGACGGACGCCTCTAACGGCGGCATGTGCGCCTATTCGGTTCGCACACCGAGGATGGACAAATGGACATACAATGTTTGAATGCCTTTAAAAGATCTAGCTAAGAAAAAGATATTTATGCCCAAAAACATGTGCATGGAAAATAATAAATAATATAATTGAGAAACTTGATTGACCGGTTACGGTTTGCAAAAGAAATAGAAAGATAGCATACAACATTAAAAACTAACTACAATTTTATCTGCTTAAAGCACTTTGAGATTAATTACATTAAATTTTCTGTTTCAACTTTTGATTAATCAAGTTATACAGTTTTGGAAATTTACTATAAATTTTAGGAGTGACACTGACACTTTTATGCATTCGTGCTGTTTTACCCGGATGTGATTGTAACCTAGTACTTATATGTACATATTATCCCGTCTGTTTCGAATAACAGTGTCAGATAGCCAGGAAAATAGAGAAGATAATGTTTTTAAACTTACGCGATCTGAACACATAATGATTAGTAATTAACGGGTATTTATCGCGTTTTTTTTCTCGACGTTTCATCAGCTTTGCACTCTGTCGTGGTCACGAGATGACTTTGAAGAGAAGAAGTCATCTCGTGACGACAGAGTGCAAACCGATTGAAACGTCCCCGTTAACTAATCATTAAGAGAGAAGAGGATTATGTTTTACAGAAAGATAGTCTCCTAATATATTTAGGGGCGGAGGTGTCATAATTTTGTGCTGTTAAATAGTGTCTTCAGGTTTCGAAACGTGTTAAATGTTCATGATGATTTTATTTGTGAGTTGATTTGTTCTTACAACTTGTCTCTAGTACAATATAGGGTAAAACTCGGGTAGTCGCCCTGAAAGGGCCTTGATTTTAATTACTCCAGTTTCGTGGATGAAACTATTAATATTTTATCTATCGAGACTTTACCTGGTTTATATTTCTGTCATAAAATTACTCATCTTCAAAGAGCATAAAGATTGCTATACTTAACTCTAGAAAACAGAAAGTAACACAGTGTTTCACGGTCTCTGAATTCGACCACACAGACACCATTGTAATGTTAATATCGCTGACACGATGTTTGTTTTACAAGTAATGGGCGGCTGTTGAATGCAATTGTAATTTATCTGTACATTTACCTAGATATTACTATTTCTGCAAACTCGATTAGTATAAATAAATGAAATAATGCTGGATATGGATGAAAACGAGCATAACACCCTGCACAAATATCAGTAGGTATAAATTTGTCCCCAGACGGGAATCAAACCCGCAACAGTAACGTCGTGCGTCTTGCGGCACGTCGAAGGTACGCTTGCGTCGCAGGAGGTTGCGGGTTAGATTTCCCCCTCGTGACAAATTTTTGTACGATCTGCAGATATTTGTTCCAGGGGTTTTGGTCGTTTTCTATATGTATATGATCAAAAATCTATGTAATTAATATATTGTATTAAATATACCAGTCATCTCGTACACCTAACACATGCTCTGCTTAACTTGGGTCTAGAATCGAGACCCAAGTTAAGCAGAGCATCATCTAGACTCTAGCTAGATGATGCTGTGTTGATTGTCAAGCATTATTTATATTTATTTGGATAAAAATCGGTCTAGTTATCGAAAGAAAGAAAGAAAAGAAATTTATTTGAACCCAGTAACACACATACACACTTAAATAAATACTTACTTTAATTCAGGAAAAATAATAAAAAAAATCCCTGAAATTTAAATTAGGGAGGCATCAGGGATTCGCATGAAAAATAAAAATTTTGTTAACCTTTGAAGGTAGTCTGCGCGGGCGACGGGCGGCAGTGAAACCCTGACTGTCGTACGGGAAGGTTGTGTTCGTTTGCCTCGCGCTCTAGGTGAACGCGAAGCGTACTTTTGCTTTTTTACTATAATGCTATATTGATGCACATAGACGCTTTATTTATTATTCAAAGTTATCCGCGCATGGACGCTTTATTTGGTGTAAGACAGTTTGTAAAATATTGAAAATGCCGAAGATCAGTGCGCTGAAGAAAGCCAGAGCTCTGAAAGCTCGTTATTTTAGAAAATGTATGCTATTGTAACTACCTATTAGCAATCTTATGTAGATTTTACATATTTGTATATTTATTTTAGGAGATCGGGTAGGTACTAAACTAGGTAGGAACAAATGAACGACAATGTAAGTAAATACTCCTTAGACCTACCCATTTATTTGTTTTATTACTTATCTTACATTATTATTTATTTATAGATTTACAGTGACCGGACAAGTTGAAACTGGAGTGAAAATAGAATAGAATAGAATAGAATAGATAATACTTTATTATACCACACAAATAAAGAAACATTACAAACATACATGCTTAAAGTAAAGGAAGTATAAAGGGCGGCCTTATCGCTATGAGCGATCTCTTCCAGGCAACCTTGGGATGAACTGGACATGAAGGAACAATATAGACGGTGGTACCTACTTAAATGGAACAAAATAATAACAATAAATGAATACTTACAATAAATACTAGAAAAACTAAACTTAGCCTTAAATACTATATCACTTAAATAAAAATAAAATAGAACAAATGACTTAAGATTCCAGGTAATGCTGATGAAGTAGTTTTTTGAATATCGGCAGTGATTTTGCTAGTCTGATGTCCATAGGGAGAGCATTCCAAAGACGCGTAGCTTGTACAGCGAAAGATTTGTCGTAGAAAGAGGTAGTGTGTGTAGGGACTTTAAGGATGAGGGTTCCAGAGGAACGCAAGGAGAGAGAATGAGAATTTGAAAGGAATTCGAAGCAGTCCTTGAGATAGGAAGGGCTCGGAGGATAGAATAGGATACTGTACAGGAGAGATAGTATGTGAGTATTCCTGCGAAGTCGGATGGGCAACCACTTGAGCTTAGCGCGATATTCGGAAACGTGGTCATATTTACGAAGGCCAAATATGAACCTGATGCTAAAATTTTGGAGGCGCTCAAGCTTGTTTAATTGGTCTTCAGTGAGGTCCGGATAGCAAGCGTCAGCGTAATCGAGAATGGGAAGCAAAAGGGACTGGGCGAGTGTAACTTTAGTGGAAGTCGGGAGAAAATTGCGCAGTCGCCGTAGTGAGCCAGCAGATGCGAACATCTTTCGGCTGAGTTCGGCCAATTGTGGACCCCAGGACAACTCGTTGTCTATAATGAGACCTAGGTTTTTGACGGACTTGCTGACTGGGATGGACACACCATCAAAAGATACAGGAGGCAAGTTCACCATATTAATTTTAGCTATCATCCTTGAGCTACCTACAATGATGACTTGAGTCTTCCCGGGATTCACTGAAAGACCGTGCGCTTTACTCCACGCAAGGATTCGCGAGAGGTCATCGTTTATTCTGCTGATAGCTGAAGTAAGGTCTGAAACTGGAGCTTGTTGGTAGATTTGGAGATCGTCTGCGTAAAGGTGGTAGGAACTGGACAATTTATTGGATATGGAGTTAATAAAAATTGCAAAAAGAAGAGGAGAGAGTACGCCGCCCTGTGGAACACCAGCAGCAACATCACACCAAGATGAGAATTTATCATCGAAAATGTTTTACTACAGGAAAAACATCAATTACGCTTAGGTAGGTAGCTAATATTAGGTAGGTAGCTATGATGTATTATGCGACGAAATAAAATATGTACGTACGGCATTCTTCCTTACGCGGTTCATGATTGTCTTCAGAATTCTAGTATGGCTGCAACAGTTCTATGACTTTCCGAAGTGAAGCACTAGGTAGGTATACCCCCACCTTACTTACTGTTATGAAATGGGAATGGGATTCAAAATGTAAAGGAGACTGGGTAAAAATGGTACATAGCCTTTTTTCATCTCCTAGAGCTCGGATATTTTTAAACTTACGAGATCTGAAATCATAATTATTATTACTATTTTAACGGGTAGGTATTTATCGCGTTTTTACGGGTATTTTTACGGGTATTTTTTATTTACGAGTATTTTTTACGGGTTTTCTTCGCGACGGCCACCCTTTGTACTTGTACATAATTATCTAGAATTCTAGATAAACAAGTACGACAATTGCGAGTGTAACTCGCGCGCCGAGGGTTTTGAACTTTTGTCGTTTAGGTTGTTACGTTTATTGACGACCTCTTGGCGCGGTGGGCTTACAACGCAAGAGGTTGCGGTTACTACAGAGATTAGTGGGTAGGTAAGTGCGTACCTACAATTTTTTTTTATGTTTTTCCTGTAAAATATAGATATACAATGTGTCTGGTCACCGGTGTCGGAGACTTTGGGGGGGGGGGGGTGAAATACGGTAAATTTTATCGACAAATCACTATTCCTATTTTTTTTCTACCTGCCATTTTGTTTTCTTTTGCCTCGAAGCACGCGTGCTTGTACTGATTTAGCTATAGCAACCCATGTAGAGGTCCTAGGAAGACGATAGAGGGCTTATTTGATAACCAATAATGTGGACAATAAAGCAATGGTAACATTGTTTCCATTTCCATTTTATAATAGAGGAAAAAAGAATTTATAAAACCAAAAAAAAGATTTTTTGAAAAAAAAAATTTTTAATTGTTAGCTTTTTCATAGAATCCAAACTGTCAAGCTACATGTTTTTTGTTTTTGAACGTTAGTAAATACTGTGTGCTTCAAAATAACTCTTGTATCTTAGCTATAACTAAGATAGTTTAGAAGTTTTGTTTTATAAATTCTTTTTTCCTCTATTATAAAATGGGAATGGAAACAATGTTATCACTGCTTTATTGTCCACATTATTGGCTATCAAATGAGCCCTCTATCGTCTTCCTAGGACCTCTACATGGGTAGCTATAGCTAAATCAGTACAAGCACCCGTGCTTCGAGGCAAAAGAAAACAAAATGGCTGCCATTTTGCAATGGAGGTAGAAAAACAATAGGAATAGTGATTTTTCGATAAAATTTACCGTATTTCACCCCCCCTCCCCAAAGTCTCCGACACCGGTGACCAGACACATTGTATATCTACAAACGCTTTGTACATTTTATAGCAATCTTCGGAGATAGGTGGGGGGGAATTGTCATTTTTTTCGACCTTTTTCTCAAAAACTATAAAAATCAAAATTTCCAAAACGAAATGTACAAATCATTATTATTTCAAATTTCAAGTCAATAGCTGCAGTAGTTTCTGAAATATTATGGATTCAAAACACAAAACAAACAGAATCAAAGTCATAAGGATCCCTGGACCAAGAGACAAAACTTATATATCGTAGATATTTTTTCTTTTGTTTTCTTTCTGCTGGTTTTTAGGGTTTTGACACCCCAGGTTTCAAACCCCTAAAATCAGCAGAAAGAAAATAAAAGAAAAAAATCTATAACAGTAACTTTGTCTCTTGGTCCAGGATGCCCTTTCTCCTCTTGCTTAGAAATTTACTGTTTTATCAAATCTTTACATCCGATTTCTAGCATCATTTCTTTATATAGGTGTAAAAACCTATATGTAAATACCATGTACCTAGTGGTAATTTTTTTCTGTTGGTCCATTATGACCTTTTTCCTTTAGCTCAGAGATTTATTGTTTCAAATTATTCCACCCGTATAACCTACCTATCATTGATATCCTACGAACATTGAAAATTAGAGAAGCTTGTATGAATGTTTGTTACCATGTACCTAACTACTAAACTGATGCATAAAACTTTCGAATGATTGGAATATAGGCTAGTTTAGAAGGAAATTACCTACAACGCGAACGCCGCGCCGCGGGTAGTAACAAGAGGCGGTAAAGCGGTAACATACATACTTATTACTTACCTAAAGTACCGAGTTCTGTTCCCAGACCAAGAACAAATACTTGCAGAATTTTAAAGACAAAGATACATTTATTTAGCTTCACAAGAACAGCACAGACATAAATAAAGATAGACTATTTGTAAAAAATTATCCCGCAGTGGGAATTGAACCCGCAATTATCGCGTGTCAGCCGGCTTGGTTTACCACGCCGCGCCGCGCGGCCATGAAGGATTTCTAACGCGCGAAATCTATTTCATTTTCTTGGCTATGCAGCGGCGCGGCGGGGGCGCGCGGCAGGTGCGGGGCGAAACCATAGCCCCGCCCAAATTGCTCAAGGTCATTCGCTGCTGTATGCGCCTTAATTATCCGTGCGAGGCCGGGGCGGACCGCTAGTAACTAATAAGCAATTGAGTAATCACTTGCTTACTTATTAGTTACATATTGTTGATTACTTTTTCAACACATTGTATCTGTGTTATTCAATTTGCAACTAATCAAACAGTTCTATTTTTAATTGTTATATCAGTTATCTCTTATAATGTGGTAGTTGCTAACCCCGAGTGCTAGGAATACTAGATACCTACAAATGCCTTGCTATCAGCAAAATACAATCATAAAACGCAATGGGTGGCCTAACCGCCTAGATCGCATTAATAATTACTCTAATTGCAAAAGTATAAAACAAAGTCGCTTCCCGCTGTCTGTCTGTTTGTCCCTATGTATGCTTAGATCTTTAAACTAAGCAAAGAATTTTGATCCAGTCTTTTATAATAGACATAGTGATTTGAAAGTTTTTATGTTCAACATGCAGCTGTACAAAGACGGGGCGAGCACTACGATTTTCTGATTGTCCATTATAATATAATTCCAATTGTAAAATCACTTTAATTAGTAAAAATGTAATTAGTAATAAACACTACTTTAAAACACTCGTACTTTTCAATTCACGTTACTGACAGTACCTCATGTCCTGTCTCCAAATATCTCCAAATATGGCACTCCAGGAAATCTGTTACCACTATTGGTTGATCATCATCATCTTCATCATCCCATGTTATGACACTACTGGTCCATAGGCCTCCCTTAATGAACGCCATAGCGCTCTGTCTGCAGCTTGTCGCATCCAGCATCAGCCTGAGGCACTACGTGCCGAATTGCCTTCATAAAATCAGGCCTTCTCTTCACGTGCCCTTATTTACAGTATAAATGCATATTTTATTAAAATAAAACGATAAACCACAATCGCAGCGAACGTCATCCACCAGATAGCAGAGAAACCGCAGATAAAAGAGAAATCGCTATTTGCGTAATTCATAAATTGCAAATTGTTGCAATACTTGCAATTATACCAAAATGTATGACAGTGTTTAAACCATTTACTAGCAGCAAAGATCTTTATTTGCGATGAAAATGACAAACAAATCAGAAATAGTATTTACAAATGAAACAGTTTGCTAAAAGCAGACTGTTGCGAACAATCTATAGCTCAACCGATACTATATCAATCTTGAGAGTTTAGTTCGGTGGCATCACGAAAACGATGCGTCAGATCGAAATCTCGCCAAATCTCAACTGTAATAATTTGTCTCGCTTCGCTCGGCAGTTTTACAATGGTACTCCACCCCGTGAGAGCTCGCAGGCAGACGACAGCATTACTTGATTAGGTTGTAATATTGCAATCTGTACAGTTATAAATCACATTTCTCCTATGAGAAATTCCTATCAGGTTTTTAATTTGATCTAATTGTCTAAGTGCTTATTTTGTAAGCCTAAAGAAATAAAGTTATTGAATCTGAATCTGAATCAGAAGGTAGGTAGTCTCACGGCGGAGCTAGGTCAATATATCTCGCCTATCAAGTCTACCATAGGGGGACATGTTTTTCTGATCTTGTACAGCGGTCAATATCAACTTTCTCTTTATTTTACACGTAGGTAAGTATAGTAGCGAAAGGAGATGAAATTAAATTGTTAATGCAGTTATCACCACGAATTTCTCTCAATTCTGTTATTAAATAAACCTCTACAGATCTGTAGAGGTGTGTTCGTCTTTCTTCATCATGTTCAGCTAATACCGGTGATCGAACATGGCCACTTTCTCGTAATTGTTTCTGAGTACACTTACCTTGGAAAGAGCTTGCTGGTAGGTACAAAATATTTCGAGAAGTAAGCCAAGGGCCCAACATATATAGACTTTTTTTTTATTATAAATAAAGCAATTACAGTTCACCGTCAGAAAATCATAAATTATGAAGTTTTATTTATTTTTAACGTCCGATCTGATTTTTTGAAGTTTGTGGTGGGTACTATACTAACACGAACACTAAATCAAGTTCTCCCACATAATCTGGAGGCTCAATGAATAGTGACATCATGAAGTAGTTTTAAACTGAATATCTCAAAGGCACTCATTATCCAAACCAAATTCAATTTACCCAATCCAAGGACGGGGGGCTGGCTCTGTTGGGTTGTTATCTAGCCGTCGAATAAAGAAAATTACGTCACTTGGTCATCTAATGCGTAAATTATTTGAAATTAATTCCTTAAACTTCAATAATTTACGCAATGTATAACGATACGATGTCATTATTATCTAATCTACCATAGACAACAATCCCTGTGCCAGGGGCTGATTACAGTGTATTATCCTTAAACATTGCGTAACAAAACAATCAATATTCGCATTGGATAAACCAATAGCCTAGATACTGTTCCAAAACCAACAAATTTAACCATTGAAACCGCCAATCTATACCGATATCTACCTCTAAACTACACAAACACTAGTAACCCAAACATTTAGACTGGCCCGAATACAGTTGCCAAAACTCATTCGCATTCATCAAGTATCAAATCTCACTTATCCGATTCTATCTGGATATGATCGGCAAAACATGCGAAACGTCTGCTCCTGATGAGTGCGTAGCGTGGACTGGTGATAAATATAAACATTTTGAAGTTAGTGATGTGCAGTGCCCTCCTAACTCGATTATGATAAATCGATTCTTTGAAATCGAATAGGCAAATTTTAATCGATAAAGCCTATAGGAGTGTTGTCACTTGTCAGTGAGCCGATATTTGATTAGTCCGGAGTAGAGGCATTCGAGTGAATAAAATCGAATCAAATGAATATGGAAAACTAAAAAAGGCTGATGATAACTTGCTTTGAAAAAACTAATAAAATATATGGCACAATTTCTTTACAACTGCAAAAGAATCATCCAAATCCGAATTATGATTAAAAATGTTGCTAACTAACCGAGTTAAAAGTACCTAATGCAAATTGCCACGGTAAAGGCTTTCCGTTGTTTCTTTGCTTACACAAATACAGTCATAAACTCTATTCCATTCATCATTATGGGGTCACTCTTTCAACAAAGTATTGTTACCCCCGTCTTCTCTACGGTTTATTACACATACGACAATCTACTTTCGTAATCCCTTATGGTTGACCTATTTGGTTTCATTACTTAATACTAACATATATTTAGAGTGTGAGTGACCTAAATTATGCTTAGTGTTTCTAGAGCCAGAGGTGAATGTGAGCTGATTAAAAAATATAAATTGATAATAAGTTCTGGAGTTTATCCTATGTACTATCGTATAAAATATTCATCGATTAATATCGGTTTTGAATCGATGATTCTGAGACGTTCCCATCACTAAAAGTTGATCTATTTTCGCACATCGCAGTCCCGCGTTGCGCCTGCGCACATTATAAATAGAGTGTAAAATCGCGTGTATCGTGTATAAGTTCAGTCTTTCACGAGATTTGGTACAAGCTGGACGCACGATATTGATATCTATCGAATGATTACGTGTAGGTATGTTATTCAGCTTATCAAGTGATTAATTTTAGTGCTACTGCTATAGTGATGCGATCCCCGTGTAGTTTTGAGAACTACCTAAAACTACTGCCTGATTTTTGGTCGAATCTATACTGGGCTCTTGTAAAATAGAACAATATACCTTGATATCCTAGATTGTTTTTGCTTTGGTAGGTTGGAAAACTCTGACGAGTAGAGTTAAATTCCCGAAACCACGGTAAGGCGTAAAACTGCTGAAACATCGTAGAGAAAATCTATACGGTAAATACAAAAACACATTGGTAAAATTATGTAACTTTGAACTACGAAGAGTGACATTTCAGTTTACTTGTAGGAAAAAGTTAACTGCTGTTACAATCATGTTTATTTAAGGACTACGGAGTCCTCGAATAAACATGAATCAAACAGCAATTCGCATGTAAAAACCCATGTCGCGGCACTTTAACTCTTCACCTGCCTATCGATCGGAATCGTTAGGGCATACCCTACGAGGAAACCCTGCGTTGGGGCGAGCTAACCCTATTAAGGGCTGCAATAATGAGGTGCGGCCCTCTCATGATTTCACCATCACCCCTGCAATTGAAAGTGTTTTAGATTACAAAAATACAATACCTATAAGTATGTTTATGTTATTCTTTTTTGTAAACTATATTCTAAATGAAGTCATTTATAACGGGTTATTTACCATGATTTGAGTGTTGAGTTTTCCAATATTTCGGCACAATTTCGTGCGCCATGACCACGGAATAACTGAAGGTCTCTGTGAAATGTTGAATATTTTCATGATTTGAGGAAAACTCAAATCATGAAAATATTAAATGACTTTAGTGTTAATAACCATGATAGTTTCAAAAGTATATTCTATAGTTATGGACTTTATTAATAATGAAATTTAGTGGTTAGGGTGTCGCAAAAAGGGTCCCACACTTAGAAAAATTTTCATCGATTTTGTATGGGGCTGGGACTTAGAAAAATTTTGATATATTTTTTTATATATATATAACATATATTTTTTCTTATGCCATCGTCAAGAGGGTCACTAGGGGTGCAACTTTGGTTCAGCTGATTGACCCCAAAGTTCTATGACCTCGGCGCTAGAGTTCAAACTGTGTCCGATACAAATACAGATACCGATACAGAGCATTCCGATAAGAGTTGATTAGGTTCAATTTGAGTGGCGGATCCGACACAGAGTACCCCGACTCCACGTGGTCTTGTGCGTGGCGCCCCTAGAGTGTATATAATAAGCCGGAGGCGCGAAGGGAGTGCAGCCTCCGCCAGCCGTAATAAGGGACAGGCACCGCGCGAGCCGCAGCGGCTGAGGCTGGTCGCCGAAGGCGACCAAAAAGCCGAAGCTGCGGAGGTGAGCAGTGGTGCCTGTCCCTTGTTACGCAATGGCGGAGAGGCTGCACTTCCCGCAGCGCCGGAGCTATCGCGAACGCGATTCTTTACACTCGTCGTCGGGGACAGTTAGGCATCGATCAAAATTTTTCTAAGTCTCAGCCCCATACAAAATCGATGAAAATTTTTCTAAGTCTAAAATAAATATTTTTTTTGTTTTTCCTGAAAATTTCGGCTATCTCTTTTGTAACTATTACAATATTACTAATTAAAAAAAAAAAAAAAAAAAAATGTATGGGACCCTCTTTGCGACACCCCGACCAATTTAGTATCAAATACTAGAATAAAATTGGAACAAGTATTTGCAATTAAATATAACACACAAACATGCAGCGAAATCTTGTGATTATTTTGTCAATCTTCTTTGAGCAAGCTTGGCCTTGCCGGCTCACTCGAAAAGGAGCATACAATTTCATTACCGTGTTTTGTGAATAGTAATGAAATTGTCGGTCGCAAAAATTACGAGTTTTGTTCCAGGTGCAAAGTTTTACCGTAAATTATGAATAAGCTGGTGTTATTTATTTTTCTTGTTTGATTGGAGACTAATCGATCTGAAATTATCAATTATTTATTTTTTTTTTATGTTAAATTACTCGCATTGTTTGAGTAAAGCGCTATACAAGTCTTGGACCGCAATGACTGCCCTGCTGTTTACGAAATTATGGTCACAAGCGAAGCTTACGGCCTAGGTCTAGCTTCATCATCATTGCCCTTGCTGTCTGCGCTACAAAGCATCTTCACCGCGGCTAGGAACTCATTACGGATCTCGTCAGTAAAGTACTATTATGTAAACAAAAGCATTTATTCTTGAAAACTGCCCTAACACTGATAACAATAACCGAGAACTAAAAGGTTAGAGTAAGTTTATTTATCAAAGAAGATCAAAACACAAATAATTGCATAAGGCGTCTAGCTTTGCTTTTTTCTTTGGTTTGTATCATAGGAACAAATTGCACCATTTTGTGTCCAAATTATATCTAGTAACTCTCCATCAAATGTCAGTAAAATAAAACGATCGCTAAGTAGATAATGATATTTTCCTCCGTGGCAAATTCCATTATGATAATAGGAGCTCCCTACGTAGTAAATTTATTATGAAAGTACGAAGTTACTGTGTTATTCTGCTTGCAGCTTCTTTTACGTAGTAGCATAAAACTAAATAGGCGATAACGGAATCTAAATGGAGCACAATTTGTATATTAATAATGAATCTGTATCAATTTTGTGTAAAATCTACCCATACGCTTTGCAAAGTTTTATATGGTAAAATTTTGCCATTTGACAGCGATGGTCGCGGCGGCGTAAGAATTGTAATTGATTTTTAGTTGTAAATTAAGCTTCAGTCCTTATTTAATTATATTCTTACTCAGTTATATAATATAGAAGTAGAGCGTTTGAAAGAAAAAAATGTTATTTGTATAAATTTTAGGTAGGTATACACAAGGAATAAAAATATGTTAGCTTAACTTTCGGTGTGTTTGCTATTTACATTTGCAGTCTCCATTCCAAATGACCTTTGAGCCGGCATAAAATAAATTAAATGATCATTAAAATTACATGCTTACCACTTAAGTTCATAATGTTCCTGACCTCACGACATGCTTTCAAGACAGAGTCCTAATAAAGATTTGTTTACCGAAAATGCACTCCTCGTCTTATAGGTAATCTCTTTCAAAAGATCTCGATGTTTTCTTTTTACGCGGCAACGACCTTTCTCCGCCACACCTCTCCCACTCTCCCCTCGGGAGTATCGCATCACCCATCTCATTCCACCCTGATTCCGGGTCTTGACAGTGATCAATTTGTCTCGCTTTAACTCGCTGGAATGATATGGCTGTCTCGTTCTTTAAACCTGTCTCTGCCAGATTTAATTTTCCTTTTTTGCGGCTGCCCTAAGCCCTTCTTAAAACTGCTTCAAACTTATGCAGCGGATTTTCTTGCATCATAAGATCGGAACGAGTTTAGTTTGGCTTCGGTGTTGAATCACTATTTACTTGTTAGGAATAGGTTTATTAACTAGATTTGCGAGTTTCATACATATTGAAATAAATTCATGGGATATCCTGTTATCGTGGTTTTCGTTGATCTTTCTTTATTCAATCGTAATTCGTAATTCACCTTAATAGTAGGGCCAAGCTCAGATTGTTGTCTAGGAAAAAATCTTTGTTATCAAATACCTAAAATTATTTGAAATCAGGCAATGTATGAGGAACAATGCAATGTAATTTATTTATATTATACCCTAGACAAAAAACGCTGCGCTGTGCCCCCTCTAAATTTCCTGATGCCATGCCCGTTCACACATAAATTGAAAAGCACATGAGCCCATCAAAAGTAATATTAGCCAAGTGATGTTTTGACAGTTTCGCCAGAGAAACCCTTTGATGTGGCCGAACCCCATCGTTTTACGATCCACACATGGTGTAATCAACAGCTGTTTGAAGAACATCCTCGGTTCAGACTAATATACAAAACATTGGTTTATTTACTGGAGTGTTTTGACGAGCTGCGTGCTTGTTGCTGACTTTAGTGGCGCAGTGGCTTTCTTGAATATCAAAAATCTAGAAGGTTCATATCCCAAATCTTCCTACAGCTATTTTTCTTTTTAAAACGGGTGGATAACGGGTTCACGAATCTGTTTTGTGGTTGGAAAACACAAATATTCAGTTTTATCCCTTTACCAGTGACCTTTTTTTAAAGCCTAATTATCCCACTTCTGGGCAAAGCTATCCCCCCACTCTCCCTATTTTATCCAGCATCATGCTCCAGACCCATATCAGAGTTCATGCAGCCCAATGCTATTTTTTTTTTCTTAATATATTTTTTGTAACGCCAACGCTGTAAACTATTTTATTTGAAACTAGCGTTGTTAAATACCCATGGAAAGCCGGGGCGGACCGCCAGTTTATTTTAACACATTTCCTTTTCACATCAACTCTACCCTTAGCTTGGTTTAGCTATATAAGGGTGGATAAGGTTTCCCTACTTTAAATAAAGGATTCCTAGTAAAAGGGCGATCTAGATTAAATGGGGAGCATTGCAGAGGGTGAAAGCGCATTTCACTCAGCTTAAAGTTATTCGACAGAACTTTGCCCTCTATTACTTGAGTTTATGATATTTTTACCCTTAAATAAATTATTTAGAGAAGTGACGAGATTTTTTGTTCTAAACGTTTGTTTGGATTTGATCTCAACTTGGACCTTTGATAGATAATCTCGGCTGACCAAACTTCAAACACAGTACGTTAATCAAATTATAATAATTAATTATTACTACCAGGAACTTGAATTTGATAATTGGATAGCTCTTAGTTCTCGCAAAAAATCTATTGTTCTCATAAAACTCAAAATTATAAAACTTTTCATAGAATTATAATTATTATTCGAGTGAGAAATCAACGTCAAATCAATATTTTCCTATTCCTTAAAAATAATTTTGCTTGTGTAAAACAAAGACGAACAACTACGACTAAAACAAAGAAGTTGAGAAATATAGAATGTCATGGGAGCTCTTTGTTTCGAAGCAGCAAAAAACGCATTTTACTGATAACATCCGTTACAGATAACACGCGAGCGAAATCACGGACAAGAACTAGTTAATTGTTTTCTCTTTTAAATGGGGACGCTTTTAATTCTGTTGTATTATACTGCAATTAATTCATTAATATCATGTTTTTTTTTAATTGGCGAGTGAAAGGAGGTTGTTTTATCGTTAGTGCTATAATTAATTCTTATGTTATGCTTCAAATGTTTATTTTATCTTTATTTTCATCTGTTTGTTACGTAAATTCGCATATCAAAACTTATGATTTATTCATAAGAGAGTTTTTGCTCGTAAAATCGAAAACATAACGTACCAGCTTCCGTCATAATAATCTGTGGCATTAATGTCCACGCAGATTTTAACAACGTTCCTTTGACGATACTTACATATTATAAGTATTGTTATGCCTATAAATATCAAAATGAACTTCCAACACAAGCTATGTTCGTAGTTAACCCGCTATCATTCATGATTAATCGTCGAACTACCGAAGATTTCATGTAAAATTTCAAAGATTTCAAAGTTTTTTATTTCCTTTAAACCGTATAGGACTCTTGGACACATCAAAAAACACAAATTAAATAACTAAGTAAAACTGGGAAATAAGATGATCATAGTGATTTTTTGTTCGTTAATCTTCTTATTTAAAAGTTTAAAGAAAAGAAATGAACAAGAAACCAATACCCTGTTTGGTTGTAAGATAATTATTTTCGAATTGGAGGATAACCTAAGCAAGCTTGTAAACGAACTTCAGTAGTAGATATTATATTCGAATGTATTTTATGTTGCTGAGATAAAATATTTTCTCCTACGATGCACGTGCATTATTCTACAATGCAAAAACCAGATTTTTAATCAAGAACGCATAATGCCCTTATCGATTGCGTGAGACGACTTAACAAACCATCCCACAGTGGGTAATCAGTCCATCGCCGGCGGCTTATACCGATAAAGACCGAACTTTGGATACAACAAGATGGTCCGGGGGGCAAGCCACGCAAAATAACTATGGATATAATCTAGATAATGTCATGGTATCCGAAACCACTGTCCGGCAAAATCTAGCCCACCCCTCCAGAGCGCACTAATTTCACAGCAAACCTCCAGGGACTGTATTCACTATTGCCAATCCCAACGTGTTTCACAGATATGACAAGACAGCGGCGAGGAATTGAACAAACATATTGTGATGACACACTGTTTGGGCAAGGAATCTGCTATTTCATAGAGAATAAGGCACCAGGAAGCCAATAATACACGTTCTGCGCGACGATAGAGGCGGCGCAAGCGCAACTCGAGCGTGGCGCAACGCACTTCCGCTGGTGCCCATAATGAAGCCTTCCGTTTACGCAATGCTGGCCACTGCAGGGAGCTTTGGGTGCTTTGAGCTTTTATTAAATATATAAATAACTAGCGGCCCGCCCCGGCTTCGCACGGGTATTAAACAAAAATTTCAGAAATTATACACACTAAAACGATGGGTTTCACAGTTTTCATACGGATCTTTACTTTTTTTAACAGCATTGGGGTTTTTGACATTGACTCGACATTCCAAAACTGACACTGGCCGTAGAGAAAAAGCAAGCATTGTGTGCTATACAACCTCTTTTTCTATTCTGACGCGCCATAATAGAAAAAGAGGTTGAATATACAGTCCACGGTTCAATTATTGAATTTTTCATGCGGATCCCTAACTTTTTTGAAAATATTATATAGCCTATGTTCATTACGGAAAATTAAGGATTCTAATGGTGAAAGAATTTTTTAACTCGGTCCAGTAGTTTCAGAGCCTATTCAATTCAAACAAACAAACAAACAAACAATCAAATCTTTCCTCTTTATAATATTAGTATAGATAATGGACAATCCACAAAGCGTCTAGCCAAGCTAAGCAGAGCTTGTGTTATGGGTACTAACTAGATGACTGATATATGTACATAATACATTACATAGATTGATATTTCTATTATATGTATGTAAGTCAAAAGGCAAAATGGGCCCACCTGTGGCCTAGTTGAGGAAACCAGTCCAGTAAAGAGTAGAAAATAACCAAGGAATTAAAAGTCAAGTATCTAGTGGTAAATTTCTGTTGTGTAGTTAGTGCAATTAATAAATGGGCTCGAGCTAAAAATATTTTGAGTCTCAGTTCAGGCAAACCATCCGCTGGACCAAACTACGTGGCAAAGTTTTACTTGAGTCTATCCCTTATTCTTTTATAATAGTATAATCTAGGGCGTGACCATTCTGAGCCAGAACTTATTGTTTTTATTATTTTGTTTCAGGTATGAATCCAAACAATTTCTGAACGCCAAGTTGTCAACGCTCCTAATTAAGGTAACCCAAAGATAACACAAAGCTATGAAATTAAGTACTACCCCCGTTAAAATATCTACGTTAGGGCACCGGAAGTTGTTCAAGGACCGGAAAGGACAGCTGTTTTGCAAATATGTAAATATATGTATATCTTGCTTGCTATACGTCTTTATTACATAGTCCATTCGACCAAAGCCATAGAAGAATAGTATACTAATGTTAAAACAGGAAGGATTTGATTGTTTGTTTGAATTTAATAGATTCTGAAACTACTGGACTGGACTGATTTGAAAAATTCTTTCACCATTAGAATAGTTAAAATTAGGGATCTGTATGAAACCTTCAACCACCCGCAGTCGGAGCAGGCCGCTATTTATTACTATAAATAAAAATCTTTCACCGTATCTTCATAGAATTTAATATTCAAACTTCTGTACATAAGCAGCAAGGAAAAGTGTCAAACGCATTGTGTGGAAAGCGGCACAGTGCCGGTATCATGCTGTGTTTTTAGCTTTCTACGGCGACTATAAAATATCAATTTTGCTAGGCTCTAGGCACAGATATCTTAGGTTACTGGTGGAATGTGTGGTGTGCCTGTAATTTCCTAGGTTTTACCGCCCTTGGTGGCTTTAGACGTTCACTACAAAGGCCAATGACTGTGCTTGCTCAGCAGCTTTTGTACAGTCCGCGTCACATACATATACATAAGTACCCCTCCCCCTATCTCAATGTTTGTGGGACAGAATAGTTGTTATTGTTGGAAATTTCAGACTTTGAGTATTATGGGTGTGGTTTCATCCTAAGCGGCGGCGTGATAAATTTTTGCATCTGACAGTTTGTGACTGTAACTTGTAACTTTACAAGGGAATTCGAAGTAGTCGAAAATATTTTTTAGACAAGGGGATACTTAATTTTGATGCGCACTGTATACCCAGCACACCAGAGAATAAAATTTTACTGTTATTTTGAAGTTATATCTTATGTTACGTTGTTTTGAAGTTTATGTCGCGCGTTCCACTTTTCCTAAACGGAATTTAATTATTATAAATTTTGTTACACAAATCAAGAGGTGGATCCGAAGATAAATTAAATATTTCTGCAAAATTAGAAACTCCTGTTTTGGAGCGCACAAGTTAATTCGATTTCGATCTTGGAAGTCTCTAATTAAAAATCATAACCATTTCTTTGATTGATAATATTTTGACATTCCTTTATTGGTCAGCTTGCCACAATCCATTAACCGTACAATACAATTATACCAATTAAAGAAACTTGTATATGGCAATGAGTTATTTATGAGAGTCTGCTTTGGGCTCTAGAACCATTAAAACGGCCAGAATAGACAATTTCCACCAATTAGTGATGTGGGAGTCTGTCTGCTACTCATCAAAAATTTACGATTGGTATGGTAACACCGCTTAAAACTTTGCCGCGGTGCGTGATAGCCCGACAAACTTCTCTTTGTATAAAATAAATTGTGGTATTGAATTTTTTTATTGATTTTTGTCAAACGAGTATGGTGTGGGTTTGAAAAGGTATTTGAATTTGTTGATTTTTTACCCGTTTGAAAGCCAGCCAAAAAGTTCGTTAACATGTAGTTATAACAGGGTAGATTTTAATTTCATACTAGCAAAATACTCTTCAACATCAGCATAATATACTATTCCACTGCTAAACATAAACGTCCCCAATTATGAGCCATATTGACTTACTACAAAAATTTAAAATCGTAAGTCCCGATATCAGTGATAAAGAAAATTAAATTACGAACGCCATTAGAACTAGTATTTATAATTGAAACAATTGAGCTTACTACAGGCAGTTTATAGATAGCTCAATAGCTGATCCATATCAATACCAGTCGGAAGCGTCCCCAAGACGCTGGCTGCATTGCCTCGCTGTATGGCGATGCTGATGCGCTGCGCCATATAGACCTGGTTTCAGTCTAGCCTCAAATCTACATTATTCGTCTTTTAATTTAACTTAAAAAATAAATTATGTTCTATGGAGATACAACGAAAGCCATCAGTCTCACGCAACACTTCTATTTATCTAACCATATATGTTTGATTGAAACAAGTCGCCACTAATTGAACCAGCTCCGCGTTGTAAAGTTTGGTGTCATAAACAGCTGATGAGGCCAATGCCCCGGTCGTTGACACCGGCGCACTGGGACACCAAACTGATTACGTGAAAATGTTTAAAATATTATCGGAACAAATTACTACAGATTTTATTGGATAGTCGCTTCTGCCATCTGCTTCGCTTGCGTTTTTCCTCGATAAAAAACTTTTACCTGAAATAAATTAACTAAGAACTAAAATGTCGTAACTTACATCAGATTATACATAGTTTATTTTAATACTCAAGGACAAAGGACGATTAGTATTTTATTCACTGCTCGTAGCGTTAATTATTTTACAAAATGGGCTGTATGTTTAATACATTTTAATGTAACTAATTTACCAAATTTTAAGATATAGCTGTTCGTTTATTAAAGAATATTTATCGGGTATTTATCGCGTACCTTTTGTTTTTATTTTCCCCTACGTTTCCATCGCGTTGCAGCGATCGTGGTCACGGGGCGACTGATAAATACCCGATCAATATTCTTTAATATGTCAACAAATCGTGAAAGTTTAAATAGCTGTTCGTTGTGCCTTCGTTTAATAAATAAATTAATGATATTTATATAAAAAAAATATTACTGAATTCTGAAGAAATTTTGTATTTTGTAAACTACAATAGATTTTCTCATACAGCATTCGCTATCTACTTTATACAATGTACCTTCTTTATGTTTTGCTCCTGTACACGGCTGTCTCGTAGAGATCTGTCTTGAGCGATAAGACCACCTGTCAACTGTCACATATTTAGTAATTTTCGTTTCAAAAATGTTTTTTAAGTATTTTCTATATTATCTACATTATGCTGTACTTCACTAAGATCATACATAATTCAGACAAAAGGTAAATAAAGCAAGTAATCTCTGAAATTACAGTGGCACGGGTAAATTATCCCTCGTCCACACTCGTAGCATATCGGCGTTATCTACGAGCTTGCATTACGGTCTGTCTGTATGTATTGCTTGTTGTTGCAGGGACGTACTCATGGTAGAATTTAAGGGGCGACGATTGTGGGAGTTCTTGAAAAATGAGATGGTGGAAACAGATGTTGTCCATCGTTAGTAATAGATTTATACTTATAGCAATACGATTAATAAAACACGATTCTGCTATCGTCTATTTTGCTGTCCTCTTTTTGCCATTAAAACTGAAAGACTAACTATAGGTATAATCTTAAAAATCAGCGTTGTGGGAATACTCGCAACATTCAGCTGACCGTGAACCTTTTCTGATCCGGTAGCGCGGAACACGGCACTAATCAAGATCACCCTGATCTAAATTATATTATCTTTTAAGTCGTGTGGTAGATAGGTAGGAAATACTTTGTATACCACACAAAGAAAGAAAACATTACAAATTGACATGATTAGAGGAAGTATTAAGGCAATCTTGGAATGGACTGGACATGAAGGAATAATATTTATACATTAAATACTCAAATAGGTACTTATATACATTGTTATATATTTCATCAAGAGCATTTTCTTATTCCTGTACCTATCAGAATAAACATTTCTCTTTCTTCATTTCACTTTCTTTAGTCAAGCCGGCTATTATCCTTCAACAAATCAATGCCCCCTGCACTTCCCTGAGTACGCCCGCTCGTCTCGCATTGTTAGCTTGCAATATAGCCCAATTACCGAGTGACGGACCAATGTCCTGCGGCTTGCGGCTAGCTGTGTTAGGCCCAGTCTCGTGTTACGCTCTCTCTCATAGGCGGTGCACAAGTGTGCAATATGCTATTAGAATCTGCACCTTCATATTTAAGGAAATGATACTTCGAACTTTCATCTTTGATCGTGTTTTGGTAGTACGATTGGTTGCAGATTTTCTTGTTTATATATTTTTAAAATACGTCTTCATCTCAGTAAAGAGTACAAAATTTGGTTACTTTTCTCAGGACCAGCTCAATTTTTTGTTGGGTTTCATTTGGTCAGGAAATCTAGTAGTAATTTTTTATCTGTCTTGGTTTTACGATTTGCTATTTAATTATATTTTAATTAGGTAACACAGTAACAGTAATTTTGACGCTAGAAATGCTGTGCGCGTCTATCGCTCTGTGCTTAGTTCCGATCTACCCCATAACATCCCCATGCTAATTTAGCTACAGATTCCATCTGTTATGCTATAACTTATCATGATGAAGTCTGAACTGACCGTGTTAGGTGGTGGTTAAGTCACTAGTGTAGTCACTAGTACTTTTACTAGGTGCATTGTTATTACAACCCAGTTTCACACAGCAAATTTAAAATGCGCCCTAAAATATATATATACTTTGCCCACGAGCGATTGTTGTTTCTCTTGTCAATGGTCGTTTTATTATGTATATAATAAAAAAAATCTATTTAATAATATTGTATTACGTATATCAGTCATCTAGTACCCATAACACAAGCTCTGCTTAGCTTGGGGCTAGATGATGCTGTGTGGATTGTCCAGCATTATTTATTTATATTTATTTATAATAATGGTGTGAATGAGAAAAATGAAAAAAAAAAATATTCCTTCATTCAAATACCTCATCGACGCTAAGGGAAACAAAAAATCGTGTAAACATTTGAAAGTAGACGGATTTAGCCCGCATTAAAGATCTTTTACGCGTAGCGGAAGATATCAAAAATTGCTGGAAAATCCACGCAGCATCATCTAGCCTAGCCCCAAGTTAAGCCGAGTTTTAGTTAATGTACTTAGATGACATATACTTAATACAATATATTGCATAGCTAGATATTTTTTATATAAATAGAACGCTACCAGAATATCCGGAACAAATAAATACAGACCCTATATTAGGGAATCCAACACGCAATTTCCTGCGTCGTAGGCGGATCTTCGTCCACTTCATCGCAGAGGTCTTCGAAATAATTAGTACCAGGATTACCTATTTAAGTTTTAAACTCTTGCAAGATGTCTCCTACAAGTTATTAGTATAATTTCGAAACAGTTTCGCAAACAAACGGCATAACCGCAGCCCACTTCATTTAGATTTGCTTGAACATTTCATTCACCACGACAATGTAATTAATGCAGCACAGCTGGTTCAAATAAATAATATAATAATGCCCAACAATTCACTCAACATTATCTCATCATCATCATCATCAGCCTATGTTAGTCCACTGTTGGACATAGGCCTCCCCTAATGAGCGCCATAGCGCCCTGTCTTCGGCTTGACGCATCCAGCATCTGCCAGCAGTCTTTCGCAGATCGTCATCCCACCTGGCCGAAGGGCGTCCTACACTACGTTTACCGAGTCGCGGTCTCCACTCAAGAACACGTTTACCCCAGCGGTTATCGGTTCTTCGCGAAATATGGCCGGCCCACTGCCACTTCAGCTGGCTAATTCTCTGAGCTATGTCGATGACTTTAGTTCTCTGTCGGATGAATTCGTTACGAATCCTATCCTTCAGAGAAACTCCGAGCATAGCTCTTTCCATAGCGCGCTGAGCGACTTTGAACTGGTGGACCAACCCTATCGTGAGTGTCCACGTCTCAGCTCCGTAGGTCATAACTGGTAGGACGCACTGATTAAAAACTTCCGTTTTCAAACATTACGGTATGGATGACGAGAAGACTCGATGTAGTTTTCCGAACGCTGCCCAGCCTAGCTGGATCCTCCTCTTGGCTTCCTTCTCGAAATTGTTTTTACCCAACTGCAAAATCTGCCCGAGGTAAGTGTACTCAGAAACAATTTCGAGAAGGTGGCCATGTACGATCACCGGTCTTGGATCAATGTGGGCATTGATCATGACTTTGGTTTTATCCAAATTCATGCCAAGACCGATACATCGGGAGGCTGAAGCTAGACTGTCCAGCATCCGGTTCAGCTCCTCTAGCGACAACATTATCTAGCCCTACTTAATTATACAGATCCCTAAAGTAAGCAGAGCGTGTGTGATGTATACTAGATAGGTAACTCAACAACTTAATACATTACATAGTTTGATTATTTGTATTATAAATAGAAATACCCAGATCAAATACCTACACAATATAAAATACATGGAACTAACTGTCCACCCCGGCTTCGCAGAAGTATTTCAAAAATTATAATGTTTTAAACACGTTGGGTTACATTATTTAAGTTTTCGTAAGGATTCCGAACTCTTTTGGCAATATTCTATAGCCTATGTTCATCAGGGATAGATAATGTTGGATTCAAATGGTGAAATAAATTTTCAAATCGATCCGGTAATTTTGGAGCTAATTCAAACAATCAAATCTTTCCTCTTTAGAATATTTAGTAAAGATAACTCCAGCTTGCATGTAACAGAGCTCAGCGTCTGAACCCAAGCTCTTAGTGTCCCAGCTGTTCCGCACAGCATCAAGCCTGAGCTAAGTCACTCCCACGCAGCATTCCAACTAATTTATCTGTCGACACAAATTAAGCTGTAACTTGCCTTGCAAAGCATTGTCCTGAATAATCAGGATGTCCTGATAACGCTTTCACTGCTTCACGGTGCGATCTGAAGCGCTTCTCTTCGGAGTGTAAGTTTTGTCGCTGTGAGCACTATACTTGTCGAAGACAACAACAAAGACATCGCATCGCCATGATTGAATACAATGCGTACATTATTGAAGTTGAAGGAATGAATATTCAATAATATAGCATTCTATGGCATATTTTGATGTGACGAAAACTTTCTCTATTCTACCCTATACAACATGCCCCCCACGGGGCATTATAATGGCTGGGCAGTGAATGTATTAAGCATGATACACATATATATAAATCACTAATCTATACTAGATCCTGGACGTAGCAAAATAAATAAAATTTCGGTTTCAATTGCTTGAGTATTCATAGTTTAATCGGACTATACAACACATTAACAGCGACAAGACTTCCGTTTCAAGGTGTAGCGCTTCAGAGCGCACCGTGAAGCAGTGATGGTGTTAAGCCGCAAATCGAATTGTAGTTCTTTTACAAGGGTGAGATCTCCGACAGAAATCAATGGAACGCTTGCTCAACATGATATCCTTTAAAAAAGCTGTCACAAAATCGCATCCGTTTTTTTTTTCAAATTTATTGTAATTTTCCCGTAAATTACGTAGACTTGTGCAACCCATTTCCTACGCACTCGTGCTATTAAAAACCAAGAGCCCTATATAATATCCGACAGAAATCAATGGAACGCTTGCTCAACATGATATTCCCTTAAAATTGGATCAAATAATCGTATTTCCTCAAATTTTGCGTTAAATCTCCAAATTACGTAGCCTTCTGCAACCCATTTCCTACGCACTGGTGCTATTAAAAACCAAGTGCCCTATACCACCCACACGTCGCAGGGTCCTTTATACCGTACAGCGCAGGGGTCAATACACGGCCACTTAATTTGTAAGACCTATCCTTTGTTGTCTGGAGACTATTTCTTGGAAAAACTTGATCTTTCCCTGACATGTATACTGGACCCAGTAATTTCAGTCACAATGGGAACGTGTGCGTTATTTATAAACCGGGTTACCATCATCTACTTAAGCTAAGGGGAATTCTCAGCCTGCAAAAGGAACTAAATATTATCTAGTTCAGAAGCTAAACTATTTATGTTATGTTATGTTTTTTGTATACTTGAATTTAGTTAACCTATGATTTGTATAGATATTATTATTTATCAACAACTGGATTTATCCAGTTCAGCTTGGCTATAATAAGCCTCCTTTCCAGAAAGTTCATCATCATAAATTCATCAAAAAATCTTTCTATACAAACCAAATATATTTTATTTTTAAAAGATAACCCCCGAGAGCTTGGACTTACGCACCATAATAGCAAAATCCATATACCGGAAGATTCGGTTTGTTAAAATATGGCAGCCAAACCACTGACTGACAGAAAATCGGAGATGGTGGTAAGTAGCCTTTTGAGTGGACGACGAAACTACAGAGCTATAAAAGAAGCGACCTTGGCAGTGAACGCGTTAAAACTGGCTGAGTTGGCGGAATCATAGGGGGGGAAGGCTGCTACGCTAATAGATACTTCAAAAACTATATAACCTAGTAATCCTAATTCCAGGAAGTTCACGTCCAGTTAAATCAATATTCACCAAAGCTGTAGCATAGCTTATTCAAAAACGGTTTCCATGCAAACGAGGTTTCCAGTCGAGTCGAAGTTCATCGTATAACCTTTAGACTCTTGTCCTTTCGCATCAGCTGATCAGCGAATTAAGTACTTATTGCAGTAAATAAACTGATAATATAAACCCGCGGTACCACAGGTAGTGAATAGAGTTCAAAGTTCTAGGGCAAGGTCAATGCAAGGCATTGGCCCTTTCAACGTAGATTACAAGCTGAGGTCTCAATTATGATTCTTGCGTTTTACTGAATAAAGTCCATTGGGTTCACACTAATATAATTGGTTATAAATAAGTCAGCAGTATTTATATATATATTTATTCACTCTAGTCGAAGAAAGCCGCGTGCAACTGCTATTCCTTCAATAACTAACAACAGGCTAAGCATAGCTTAAGTTATGCGTTATATACCTACTATATGACTGATGTACATAATACCATTACATATACTAATATTATGAAGAGGATAGATTTGATTGTTTGTTTGAAAAGGCTCTGAAACTACTGGACCGATTTGAAAAATTCTACATTATCGTACGATGTAAGTACATAGGTTATAGAATATTTTCATAAAAGTAAGGGATCCGTATGAAAACTTCAATATTGTAACCGAACGTATGTGTCTAAAAAATTATCATTGTCGAATTTTTTTGTCAAGTTTCTGTGCGAAGCCGGGGCACACTGGCAGTTTGTAATAATAATTACGAATAAAGTAGAAACAATGAAGTAGGTATCTAAGTTTTGAGAAATTGATATGACAGTTTCACATAATCAATGCGTTCATAAATTCCCGGAACGCAATAATAATGAACGAAGCACATTATTAAAATCAATAGTAGGGCGCGGAAAATTTATATTCACTTCCCCCCGATAAAGTGGTCATATAATAAATGATAACTAGTATAGTCCTATGATATATTCTAATCGCATAAGCAACGGGAAATACACTCGAGAGCAATGAATCCGGGTCACTCAAAGAAAAAAAAAATCTCGGAAAGTAAGAATGCTAGGTTAATGCAACTAAGGGTTACTTTCCGAGATTTTTTTTTTTTTGAGTGACCCGGATTCATTGCTCTCGAGTGTAGATGGCATTGTTTCCGATAAAGTATAGATGATTGTCATTTGAGTACTAGGTGTTTTATGGATATTATTACTAAACAAGGTGTCCCAATGCAACCTGTATCTGCGAAGGTCTGTAGTCTGGATGGGGATATCTACCGATCCCATGTACATAATGTGATCTTTGTAGTTTTCTATATATGTTTTGTTGTAAGGTATAGTTTCTTAATTTGGATGTATTTAGCTTTTTTCTCCGAAGTGATTCTTTGAGATTTTCGTCGTGAGTATCATGGCTAGCATAATAATGTGCTCGTCTGTGAAAACATAAAAATAATATCAAAAATTTATCTATCTGTATCGTAAGCCATAGATAAATTTGGTTGTCTCTTATTAAGTATTATTTAAATGTTTTCAAAAAAATTATCTATCTGTACCTATCGTATGACGATGATAATTTTTGCTATCGCTTATCAATTTCTAGATTTAAATTCAGTCGCCAATAAATCTTATTAAACTCGAATAAAACTTTTTACCCGAGGTCATTGCCATTTGCTGTGCGCTGATGGTATTTTATTACCACTAGAAATATGGCGATGATATCGAAATGATGATGAGTTCTTTGTAAGAGATTTAGAAAATATTTCTATTGCTCCTGCAACGCACCATTACAAAATACTTATATAAGTACCTAAGTTTGGCAAAAACATACAACTACATAAATTGAGAACCTCTTTTTTTAATGTCGGTAAATAATAGCAAACTAACAAGAAACACGCTTCATAATGATGTTTATGTTAGAGCCTAAATAAATATTAAAAATCCGATTTATAATGCTCCACCCAAACAAATAACCTCAAATATTTGCTTTTAATCCGACAAGTTAAAACCAAAACAAATAAATTAAGCAAATTCGAGCACACATGTACAATCCTAAACAAAACACTTGAGGATCTAAATGTACACAAAGGTCATCGTTTTATTATTCTCGGAGATTTTTTTTATAGGTACCTCCAAGATGGCAAAAAACCATACGACCCGCTTGATGCAAAGGTGTTACCGCAGCCTATGGACATCCAGCCCATAGCTGGACATGGGACAAAGGCAATGATAATTATCATATAATATAATTAAAATCGTAGTTAATTTACGATTTAATCAGCTTCATCAGCTTACGTCCTATGTCCAGCTAAAAAGTGTACCAAAAATATTTGTCACCTAACAAATAGATAATAATCAAGCAAGAAACCTTCAGCTATAAGATATTTTAGTCTTTATCTAAGCTTCAATTTTTTTTTTATTTCTATAACGTATAATTAATTATACTATAGCACGATTAGGTCCAATGATTCAATCCATTCTATTGGTTGGGAGAGACGCGATCTTTCCCAGATATAAGACCGCCTATTGACTTTTCTTTTCATAGTTGTTCTTTTGGTAATTATTTCTAAGTCTGCAATGAAGTACCTATTATCTATTATTTGTACTCGCATGGAGGCTTTTCTATTAACGCTAAAAATGTATTTTTAATTACATATTTGCTCATCTACGATTATAATAACTGACCTTTAGACTTTATTTTTACTCTAGACTTTATTTTCTTCTTAGGTATTTATCAGTCAACCAACCGTAAACTTAACAGTTAGGTAGCTATTAACGATATGGCTTATATGGCGCGGTGGGCGAAGGTCTTCTTGCGATGCAGGAGGTTGCGGGTTCAATTTCTATCATATATTATAGTCATCTAAATCTCATAATTAAATCTTTAAATAAATATATATATGTTTTAGAGCGACCGCAAAAACTAGCATCTGCTGGATGATTGCTTTAGTGTACGATACCCTTTGTATGTTGCATCACAATATACTTGTGGTTTTCTACACGTGCCACTATAAATAAGGTGTACCATTTACTGCTGACAAATAAATTATGCTGGAAAATCCACACAGCACCTGTATAGCCCCAAGCTAAGCAGGGCTTGTGTTATGGGATCACTGATAGGTATACCTTATACAATATAAACATGGAAGATATTTTTTTTTTCATAAATAGAAATCGATTTCTGAACGCTTTAGCAGGCTACACGCCTAAGAGCAGTGTGGTCACGATCAATTGCACCCTGCTAACACCCTGCCTTTATCACCAATATTGAATGATAAGCTACTGTAGAATATATTGTTCGATAAGCCACCCCAGAACAAAAGGTTATAGAACTGTAATCTATAGGAAACAATGGCGGTGCGTTCGGCAATAACACACGATTTGGTTATCGCATCGGTTCGATTAGTAAATATCTATGTAGTTATATTGTATTATGTATATCAGTCATCTAGTACCCATAATACAAGCTCTGCTTAGCTTTGGGCTAGATGATGATGTGATCTGTCCAGCATTATTTACTTTTGAAGTCAGAGTTAATAATCCTGGACAATTAACATAGCATCATGAAGCCCCAAGCTAAGCAGAGCTGTGTTATGGGTTCTAGATGACTGATATACTTAATACATACTACATAGATTGATATTTTTTTATATACAAAGAAAACAACCAGAACACCCTGAACAAATCGATCTGCAGTTCGTACAAACATTGAGTCCCGAGGCGGCAATGGAAGCCGCAACCGCCTGCATCGCAGGCGGACCTTTACCCGCTGCGCCACAGAGTTCTCCAATTTTTTTCGCCATTTGAAGGTACAATATAACCATAATTTCCTCCGCCATAAACCCCAAATGAATACAAATATAATGATTCAATTCTCTAATGGCCCTCATAAAGGGAAGGCTCAGAAAAAGTTTAAAGCAATATAGTAAGTGTTCCGTATGAATTCCCACGGGTGGGGTGTTGTACCCCATATGGGTAACGCGGATTGATGGGGTCCTTGAGTGGGTTATGAATGGCGTGGTTTATTTGATAAACAAGCAAAATACTAAATCATCCGATTTTTTTAGTAGATTCAGGCGTAACTTTGCGGTTATCTATTGCGAAATATTTAGTAAGGATTCCGCGCAAAACGTTCCCAAATAAAAATATGTAGTTAAACTTTCGCGATTGGTTGACTTATTAAAGACTATAGAAATAGGACGATAGGTAAATACTATGCATACGAAGGTTAGCACCTTCGTATGCATAAATACCCGATAAAGTTTTTAATATGTTCCTTGATAAAGTAGAACAAAATGTAGCCCGTAAAGAAAAAAACCACACGAAAATACTCTTTTTCTTACAATCGATTTTATAGTTAACCCTCCCTCATTTGCCATAAAATACTTGTGGAACTATGGACCTTGGCAGTTCTTTTGCCATAATCATAAACAAAGTATTAATAAAAGTCTAGAAAGCTATTTTTGCACGAGGTGACTTTGTAAGGGAGCTTACGCAATATTAATGTGAAACTATTGGAGGATTTTCTTTGTACCCGCAAAAATCATAGTGCCATTATGTAAGCGATTATTACTGCTATATGGATGGATACTGCAAGTTAGCGTTTGCTGAATATAATAGATGCAGTATCCATGGACATGGATATTATAATTTTTCCTCACAGACCTTAAATGTTCAGTGTCATCGCCCTTGTGTCACGTCTTCGACGACTTAAAGTGTGTAGCGGACCTGTGCTGGGACAATACTAACTATAACAAATCATTTGTTGACAGGTAACATTAGTCAAGTAAAGATGAAAAATACCTTAAAACGTACGCCTTATATAAAATAAATAGATTAACCTTAATAAAAATAATATACCTAATCTTACATACATAAATAAACACTAATAAACTATAGGGTTGAATAGTAGTAGAACCCCATAGTTCAAGCTTTAATAATTATTGTGGGGCTGAATGACGCTGTAAATTCTAATTAGTTACTACCAATTTACCTACATGCAGAAGCAGTATACTAATCTAAAACAATGTGGCTGCATGAACACGCAGCAGACCAAACAAAGGTGGATGAGGAGACAAAGACTGCTGGACCACTGCCAAGTGGAAGGCGACGCCATTATTACTCAATTGTCTACAGCAGGGACGCAGTTAGGGTCTATTGCACTGGGATATCGAATCAGCGACGTTTTACAAATGTTAGCTCGGCACAGTACACGGAAAAACAATTTTTCACCCCCGATACGAAAGTTATGGCTTTACGCATCCATGTGTTTGTACGTTTTTGCTACCTAGTCCATACCCTTGTACATAATAACTTTAATTAGTTCTTTGGTGCTGCTTAACTAACTAGGTATATAAAGATGAAAGATTTTGATTGTTTGTTTGGCTTGAATAGGCTCCGAAACCACTAGACCAGATTGAAAATTTATTCACCATTAGAAAAAAAAAACTTTAAACACTTAAATCGTGATAAATATTACCTCTAGTATCCTGTCACACAGTAACAAGCACTTTTATCTAAAAAAAAATACTCATATCAATACAGTAACATTTACAGTTGTTTTTAATCTTTATAAAAAAAAGTATATCTATACTAATATTATAAAGACGAAAGATTTGATTGTTTGTTTGTTTGTTTCTTTGAATAGAATAGGCTCCGAAACTACTGGACCAATTTGAAAAATTCTTCCACCATAAGAATCCTAAAATTTCCGTGATGAACATAGGCTATAAAATATTTTCAAAAAAGTTAGAGATCCGTATAAAAACTTCAATAATAAAACCATAGCGCTATACATCAACTTCTTTTTTTTCTTTTTTTGCGCTGCTCGCTTTTGCTGTGACTCAACTTCAACTTCTTTTTTTATGGCACCGCTTTTGCTACGACGACTCCGCCAGTGTCAGTTATGGATTGTCATAGACATCAAAATTCGTTACTGGGGTGCGAGAGGAAACTCAATGTCAAAAAATATAAAAACTTCAAGATTGGAACCATGCGATGTAGGTGATATAGCGGTGCGAGAGTTTGTCTTTATGTAGATAAAGGAGGTAAAGATACAATTTTAAAAAGGAAAGAGTTTATTGTTTGTTTGTGGTTTGAATTGAATAGGTTCCGAAACTACTGGACCTTTTTGGAAAAATACTTCATCATTAGAATGATAATCATAGGCTATAGAATATTTTTAAAGTTAGTGATCCCTATGAAAACTTCAATAATAAAGTACCTAATCTAACGTTTGTGTGTGTGTGTAAGAACTTAAAATTCTGTAAAATACCCGTGCGAAGCCGGGGCGGGCTGCTAGTATGAAGTAAATAGAAGTGTGGGTGTTCTACTCCTGCATTCAAATTACATTCGTTGATCGATTTACGCAATAAACATCATTTTTAGGTCTTATGAAACACTGGTTATAAATCTCTTTAGTGTGTAACATAAGTAATACTACTAATAAAATATATAATACTAATAAAATAACACAATAATACCCCTTACTTCGCTCCTGGACCTGTTTCGTTTAGCCCTACCCGCATGATTTATGTATGTACGAATGTCCGTCTGTTACCGCGAATAGGCGCTTTACGAATTCAGTGTTTGTTTTCATTACAATAATGACTAATTTGATTGGTCATTGGATTTGAGCATTGTCACTAGGGAAAAAAACTTCAAAGTTATCTCTTGGGGTGAATAGGTTTTTTTATAAAGAAAGCTCGACTTCTATTATTTCATCATCAGCCTATAATAGTCCACTGCTGGACCTCTAGGCCTCCCCAAATGAGTGCCATAGATGGCATTATTCATCATTTGGGGGTTATTGCCCATAATCCCCACGCTGGGCATGCGGGTTGGGGATCGCAGTACGGTGGTTGTTCTGCAGAGGGCGCTGCTGCCCACCCCCCGGTGTGTTTCCTTTAGTCGCCTCTTACGACACCCACGGGAAGAGTTGGGGTGGTGAAATTCTACATATTATAGTATGCCGTCACCACACGGCGTCTATTATTTGTGAAGCTGTAATGTATGCTCAAAACAGTTCCAATTTCCATCTCAATTCCATCTTAATCCTTTCATTCTTTTCTTAATTATTTCATCTTAACCTAATGCTCAGGTCAGTGGTCCCAGGACCAATTGAGAAAAAACCCTATTTAACAGTCATAAAATTCGACCGTTATCTGAATGAGGGATTAACCCCAAAATAATCAAACGCAACTCAGGCTTACACCTGAGCTTAAAAGAAATTTTAAAGCTTAAGCTTTAAAATTTTCATTGAAAACTGTCAAAAAAAAATAACGACTTGAGACGTGTTTAAAAGTGAGCTCCGTATGAGTGTTTGGGCGACTGTCATTGACACGAATCTTAATAGTAATCAAAGCTCATTTCTCCAATGACTTTTATTTCAAAACTAGCTTTAGCCTGCGGCTTCGCATGACCTATTACGAAATAAAAAGCCTTAACGCTAATCCAGGTTTAAAACTACATTTAAGTATAGTAAACTCCAGATTGATGCCCTAGGAGGTATTCAAGTCAGACTGCCAAAAACCCTCATTGTTTAAACTCGGTAAACGTAGATGCTCTCCTGCAAGGTGGGATGACGATCTGCGAAAGACTGCTGGCAGATGCTGGATGCGACAAGCTGATTGATGGCGCTCATTAGGGGGGGCCTATGACCAGCAGTGGACGGACTGATATGGGCTGATGATAATGATGATGATGGACGGATGGACAGTTGACCGTCTGAATAATAATATAAACATTTTATGGACAGGTTTCTTTTCGACCTGACTAATAGTAGACATAAAAAATTTCAAACTTCAGCCCCGTAAATCGCTAAATCGCTTGAAAATTCCTTTTCATATTTCCAGTTTAAAAACTTTCTCTGCCATTTAGCTTCAGTTTCACGTCGGTCTTGTTTTCTTTCCTCTAAGCTTCATGATCAACAGGTGAAGTTGAAAGTGATCAGGTTACGAATTTGCATGACAAAGCTGAAGCTGAAGCTTCATTGCCGTTGATGTGATTTTAGTGAATTTTAATGAGGAAACAAATTTGGGAAAGGCTTCGTGTGATCAAGTTGATGGTGAAAGCATTGGAATTGTCAAGAATTGTCTGAATTACGTAGCCCTTTGTACAGGAGTGGGAAAGTATAAGATGCCTGAAATTATACAATAAGTAATGCTGGGCTTCACACAGCATCGACTAGCCACAACTATGGTAAATTTTATTTATTAGCAATTAAGAGAAGTACTGCGTTGAGCTTTGTGCCAATTATGCAACCTAACACATTGAATGCCACCGACACAAGGTGTTCTTGTAGTCTTCTTCTTGTGTTCTAAGTCCCCATGTCGGGGCAGGGGGCAGATACAGTGTTTCGCCATCTTGATCTGTCTGAGGCTGCAAGCTTTACTTCGCTCCAAGTGAGCCCGAGTTGTCGTGCTTCGGCAACGACTGTTGGTCGCCAAGTTTGCTTCGGGCGGCCTTGTTTGCGTTTCCCTTGGTTCTTGTAGTAGCGCAGCTAATAAGCGTCCCTCCTCTGATCAGATTGTGGAAGCTTAACAAGTGAACGCGTTACGGTCGGCGCGTTTAAATGGACATCCCATCTTGCTATTCAGACGGAAACGGTTCGGGCTTCAATTTCCGGTAAATTTGTATCAACAACTATATCTTCGAATCCATCAATGCCCTTATAAAAGTTTTGTTTTTATTTAGAAATAAGATTATATTATTTTTGTAAATGTTTCATATTATGTACAGTAAAATTTTCATTCAGAAGTCTGGAAGTCGCATTTTCAAGGTAAAATATCTATCCCTAGATTATTACAAAGCAGTTCAGCATCTGACAAAGAAAAATAACCTTTTTAACACGCGGTGCGCGTCTGGCCTTGGCAGGAGGTCGCCTCTGTGTCTGGTTCATACAGATCATTTAGTTTAGTTTTTGTCGGTGGCTGTCCATACGTTAATCCGTGAATCAGTCAGCTCTGTATGCCAGTCAAACATGCACTGATTTTACACATTTTTATAGTTTACTAGCGGTCCGCCTCGGCTTCGCACGGGTATTTAACAAAAATTTAAATTTTCTTGCGGATCCCTAATTTTTATGAAAATATTCTATAGCCTATGTTCATCAGGGAAATTTAGGATTCTAATGGTGATAGAATCTTTCAAATCGGGCCAGTAGTTTCGGAGCCTATTCGATCCAAACATACAATAAAATCTTTATAATATTAGTATAGACAATCAATCGTGATGGGTTTAAATGTGTATGGGAATGTGACATGATAAAAAGCATAAAGCAATTATTATTCTTGTATAAATTTTAAAAATTGTCTTCTAAAAAATATGTAGCAGAAGCGAAATTAACAATTAACTTATAAGAGCTTTTACAAATAAAAAAATAATAATTTGCAATATATTTTTTTTTATTAAAAACAGAAAAAACTCCTCGTGCATATACTTATCTATGCAAAATAGTAGGCCATTAACTGAAATAGTCCTGCACAAAAAAGATGAAGATACATTATAAAACCTCATGAGAACAAAACCAGCCAAAAGCTCTAATCATCTGTTATTTGTACTCGATATGATTTATGGGACTTCACAAATGAGCAATATTTCAAACCTAACTCAAAGTCTTAATATAATGATGAACATTAGCGCTTTGGGGTTCCGTATCCTTCAAAAGAACCTTCAAGTTTCATTAATTTCACAAGAACTCTTTACCCCAATCTGTCACTGGTGTCTCACAAATAAATATGCAATTTGAATTAAAAAAAAAACTAACGGAACCCTCCCACTCGCAGTTAAATTTATTTTATGAAAGTTGATTTTGATTGACATACCAATAATTCACAAAGATATGAGAATTTCTTTATGAGAAATGCTTAATATTAAAAGTAATGTGGCTTTAAACGAAATAATAAGCCCTGATAAGAATCTAAGTGCTTTGAACTTTATAGACCTTGGAATATTAACTAGGTTTTTGCTCTGTACATTAACCACGCTTACGGCTTAACTACTTTATCTATTTTAAACTATAAGATCTTACGCAAGCAAATAATTTTAAACGTACAATACGTTTAAATTTATTGTATATTTTATTAGTGTTTGAGATGTCTATCAATTGAAAACTTTGATTTCACGCCTATTTTCTTATCCCTACATGGAAAACAACAAAAATCAATCAACATGGTTGACCTCCCGATAGCGTTTTGGCCTGCCGCCGCTTGATAGATGGACATTTACTAGTTAAAAATGCGCTACAAAACTTAGCGGTGCCTTAAAGCCTGTTAGGTCTGTTTCAGTAATTTTTTGAGAGGCATTTTGACGTTAATAGCTTTGACAAAATAACGCCAGTGTAGGTAATGAATGTCCCCTATGTTGCAAGCTTCTATAGGCTGCGGTAACCGTTTTCCATCAGGCGGGCCGTGCCGCCTTGTTTGCCACCTAGGTGGTATGAAAAAAAAAGATTTGTTTCGTAATTTCCTCAGACGATAAATCATAATATTTCCTCTTAGATAAAAAGAGTTTCTTATATTCATCTATCATTTTTTACTACCTCTGTGGCGCGGTGGGCGAAGGTCGGCCTGCGGCGCAAGAGGTTGCGCGTTAGATTCCCGCCGCGCGACAAATATTTGTGCGATCTGTAAATATTTGTTCAGGATGTTCTGGTCTTTTTCTTGATGTAAAGTTAAATAATATCTATCTATGGACTCGTATATTATTATGTATATCAGTTATCTAGTACACATAACACAAGCTTTGCTTAGCTTGGGCTAGATAATGCTGTGTGGATTGACCAGCATTATATTATCTACCCGATGCTTCCGCCATAAGTCACTAGCTAGGACATTACGGCTAATAGACCAAGTGTAAATTTATGTTTTCTTTGATTTCAGGTAAGTTGTCTTCAGTACAACAACAATAGCATAAAAGAAGAACAACAACATAACAGGTTTAAACAGTTGTTATTGGAAATGAGTTTGAATCCTCTTGCTCATCTTCAACAAAGAACTCAGAACTTTCGTAAGTATGTTAACGACTAACGAGAAAAAAGCAACAATACAATAATGTATTATCCCATTGCACAAATATGGTAATGAGATATTAAACAAAATTCCCACATCCTGTTATATGCATATAAGCAGATAAGTAAATTGATAGCATTTAATTTTACATCTGTTAAATCAAATCTGCTTTTGGATTGTTATAGGTTTTCTGCCTTTTTAGTTTGTTCTTGTTTGTAAAAGTCGTTCCGTGAAGTCAACACATAATTTGTGGCTTCATAAAGTCTTAAAAAGTTATTGAAATTGATACTTACTGTGTTATGTTATTATTGTGAGAACGAACGAAAACGTTTAAAATATCCATGATTCTGATACTTGTTTAAGCAAACTGACTTTACAATGATGCTTGTTCACCAGTTTAGTATATAGGTGAACATTGTGGCGCTGCTGTGGGCGAAGGTCCGCTTGAAATGCAGAAGGTTGCGCGTTTGATTCCTGTCAAATGTTTGTATGATCAGCAGATTTGTTTATATCCCAGGTGTTCTTGTCGTTTTCTATGTACAATAAAATATATCTATCTATGTAATATATTGTATTAAGTATATCAGTTGCCTAGTATCCATACGACAAACTCTGCTTAGCTGGGGGCTAAATGCTGCTGTGTGGATTGTCCGGCATTATTATTAATTCTTATTGTTCATATCTGTATATTGCATTCGATCCTCAACGCACAGTGATTCATTACCTAGGTTTTATCGTTGGGATCAAATGGTTATTAATCAAGAACAGTTAGGTTCAAGGCTCCGTTAGGTCATGCGGTTGTGTGATTACGAAATTACTTTATTGGTATTCTAGGAAATTCCTTTATTGCAAATATTGCAATCCTTTGAAGAATGTTTGCAGACACTTTATCATTAATAATTTAATTGCTCCGTACTGTATTTCTGATTAGTAACTATGCTTATGCAGACTAATAATTTAATTGATCCGTACTGTATTTCTAATTAGTAGCTATGCTTACCGAAGTATGCTCATATCGGAGAAAAAGCAAATTAAATAGGTATCTTTTTCCTTTATGGGGAATATAAACTAAATTTTAGTTTATAATCCCATGCAAGACCCTTCATGTAAGAACTGTATGTGCCCTAATTGTACGTTGTTCTTATTTATGTTTCTTTATGGTGAAAACATATTTAGTTTTCTTTTTTATCGAGAAAATCACTGACAAGACATCCTATGCTTGGGACCCGTCATGTAACAAGTTTATGTACCCTGATTGTACATTTGTATATTGACAATAGTCCAAGTGAGTAGCAAAAATTATGTATCTGTAAATAAGTTCGACAAATCGTCAAATATATTATTTCAAAAGGCTTACTTTAAGATATCAGATTATTTACGATAAAAAGGTCTGGGACGAGTATGCTCCAACTCAGAAACTAAACAAAGTAATGGTTTCATGTTCGCTTCTTTATTTCACCTTAATAAAAATTAGGTGAAATGAAAATAAAAATACCTAATTACTTTAATTCTTAGTATCACTTTTGTATCTTGTATTTTATGTCCACGTTGGATGTTACGTGTCCAAGAGTCCTAGGTAAGGTCTAAGGAAAATAAAGCAATTTGTTATTCCTTTTTCCTTTTGTCTTGAAGATAAAGATTTTGGTGAATTTCAATCTGTCGGGAACAGTTTGCGTTTACTTGTTCGAAACAATTACCTACTTGTAATGGCCTCCTTCACATTTGGCGATGGTATGTGATTGCATGACAACATCACATAATCCTCTTCGATCCGGATAACCTACATCGAATGGTAATTGTGCTAATTCTGATTGAAGTACATACATTATGTAAACTAAACCTAGGAACATACATTTGTTGTGAAATGAAATGATACTGTCCGAGCCGATTTCGGTTAAAAATTTAATCAATTGTAAATAATTTTAGGTTTATTATAAAAAAGGTAGTTCTGCTTAGAGTACTTTTTAGTTGATATATATAAATAAATAATGCTGGATCCATACATCATCATCTAGCCTCAAGCTAAGTAGTGATTATGTTATGGGTACTAAAGATGACTGATATACTTAATACAATATATTACATAGATATTATTATAGGTACATAAAAAAACAGCCAGTACACCCCGAACAAATATCTGCAGATCGCACAAAAGTTTGTCGAGAGGTGGGAATCGAACCCGCAATCTCCAACGTCGGAGGTGGACCTTCGTCTACCGCGCCAGTGGATCTTCATATTTTTTTGTTGCTTGTTACATTACTAGGTATTGATTATTATTATTAAAGTGGTACGGCATAAGTATTAAAGAAGCTATTGGGACATAGAAATAGAACATCGATATTATGTTCTAATAATAAACCCTAAAACCGAGGACATCCGCCTAATTGATGATATTAGGCCGTCGACACTCAAATTGTCTTGTAACTCGGAAGTGTTGTTGACAAACAAAATTCCTGTAAATTTCCTTTCTAAATCTATCCCTTAGACCTTGTCAATGACATTGACGGCAATTAATAATAGAGGTCGAGGGTCTTACCTTGCGCGATGCCGACTATTATATTGACACTGGATCTTTCAAGACACGGATGCTGTGACGTGATGCTTTGATGGGATTGATATAGATCGTGTACGGAAGAACAGGTTGAAGGTCTTTAAAAAGGTTATTGCTGAAATCATTATTATCAAACGTATCTTCATTTTCGTCTAGTTCAAGGATGTCTATGCTCACGATCGTACATGGATTACCTTTCATGGATATTCCTTGATCTTTAGTTAATGATTGCCATTTAGTTTCCCCTCTAGGTTTGTTATGAGAATCACATTTATTATTTTGAATCCGGGTATCATTCCGCTGCAGAGCATTCCTATTAAGCATAACTTCCAGGTCTTGTGCTCTTTACATCATAATGTTATAAATTGGTAGCGACATTCTGGCCGTCATTGCTTTGGCCCTGATTTTTCTGACTTTTACAATCGGTGAATGTAAAAAGATCTTTTTTTTGCCATGTATATAGGTAACATTTATCAAATGACATTTAAAATAATGTTAAGAAATCGGTCACCACTATGATTCTTTGTCCGAATCAGCAAGTCTATTTTCGACGGAGCAGATCATGCCATAATCGCTGGTCTTCCGGGGTGAGTGTGGACCTTTAACCATTTTGATATATGATTTGTAATTCAGTCAAGTTAGTTCAATATTAGTTCCAGTATTTCTTCGAAAGGTCCTTGACCGATGAACATAGTATAGTCTCAATAAAACCTTGATATTTCCGGTTATTTTATTTCTGATCACATAGGTGTTAAAGTACAAAATAACCAACATTTACAGAAATGGCACTGCCAAAAGTTCGAAACGAATTAATTCAATAAAATATGGTTAATGTCAATTGTAAATTGCTCGCAATAACCATTATTATTGCATTTTAAGGCTTAACTGAACTTATTTTCGCACAAAAAAAAAGCTGACAACACTTTAGCTGCTGGTTAATTTGAGATAACGAAGTTCAGGGTAACACCCTTGCCATTAACCATTATTTATGACTATTTTCAGCCCGCGTCTTCGCATCTGGTTTTTTTTAATATGAATATAGCCAATATGTATCTTATTCCAGGTCCGGAATTCAGAATTTCTCTCAAAAGCTCTATCCATTCAGTATTTGTGTCATCGACGTCGGCCAAATATCTTCGCTAGACCACAAATTTCGCTTCTTTACACATTAGAATGATTTTAATAAATCGAGTGGTTTAAGTCCAGCTGCGGATAATGAATGTCCATCGCTGCTTGGTCTACCCGAGAGCCCTAAAATTTTTCAGCCATTTTCCCTGATACATAAGCTCTTGTAAATCTTCAAAAATGTTAGGGATCCGCATGAAATATTAACTTTTTGTTAAATATCAGTTCAAAACCGGAGCTAGTGGTAACTAAATACAACATTTTTAGTAAATAATTACCCTGTATATAAACTGGTACTGTGTTCCTGATGAGGTCACGGCATTAGGATGCAGCTGGTGTACTGCCAGGCACGACCCTGTGGGAACAAGCTGTACTCGACCAGAACGGCCAATTCTAAGCAGGGAGCTTGTATTATTCGCTCACCTAGAGAGGGTGATAATACGTAACTTGAATGTACTAGTAAAGATAAAGATACATGTATTCAGCTACGCAGGAACAACACAGACATACATTAAGATAGACATAGGTATACAATATGAAAAAGAAGACAAACATACATAATGAACAAAAAACGATTACTTACTAACACTCTAGTGGTTTCCTTTTCACTTCTTCCACTAGTGGACAAATTGTGAAGAGAAAATCAATAACAACTTATCTCTTAATATTTTGTAATAACTGTATGAAATTTTACTTGTCTAAGTGCTTATTTTGTAAGCCTAAAGAAATAAAGTTATTGAAATCTTAAATCGTAGAGAGCGCGAGCTTTTGAACGAACAAAACGCTTTTGATCGAAAACGATAGATGCCATAGCGTTCCGCCCCGGCTTCGGGTATTAACAAACATTAAGATATTGTGACATTATTGAAGTTTTTATACGGATTCTTAACTTTTGGAATAATAATCTATGAACTTATTTATCAGGGATAATGTATATAAAATTATACATAGGTAAAATAAATATAATAGAATCGGTACTAAAGTTAACTTAATCTATGGCCATGAAATTGGCGGCCTTCGCTGATAGCGATTTCTTCCAGGCGACCAAGGTGAACGGAGAACATAGGATGGCGGTGCTTATGATAACCTAATATATACCAACCTAAACTATATACTAATACAAAATTAAAGTAACCTCTTACTCGACTCACGCTTGACCTTTCCGTAATACTCGCAATTAACCCGCTACCTGACATAATTGCAACGATAACTACATTGTATTGACCCAGGGTGAATTGAACTAGCCGTTATTGCGATTATTGCAATTACAAGGTTAAATTGTAAAAATTAGTGTTCAATTTGTTATTGATCAATTGTTTAACTAATTGTATTTCTTATCTATTACTAGCAGTCCGCCCCGGCTTCGCACGGGTATTAAACAAAAATTTCAGAAATTATACACTCTAACACGATGGGTTTCACAGTTGTCATACGGATCACTTACTTTTTTTAACAGCATTGAGGTTTTTGACATTGACTCGACACTCCTGACACTGGCCGTAGAGAAAATGCAAGCAACCTCTTTTTCTATTATGACGCGCCATAATAGAAAAAGAGGTTGAATATACAGCGCACGGTTCAATTATTGAATTTTTCATGCGGATCCCTAACTTTTTAGAAAATATTATATAGCCTATGTTCATCACGGAAAATTTAGGATTCTAATGGTGAAAGAATTTATCTAATTGGTCCAGTAGTTTCGGAGCCTATTCAATTCAAACAAACAAACAAACATACAAACAATCAAATGTTTCTTCTTTATAATATTAGTATAGATAATCAGCTCGGGGATTGTTGTCTAGATTAGAATGCAAAAATTATGACACTTTATTATCGATTATTAAATTATTTCCGTCAACTGTAACGCTGTGGTTTACCTCAATAAATAAATAAATAAATAAATAAACGTCAATAATGTACGCAATGTATGGATATGCGGTATTTTATTGTCTATTCTAGAAATAATGTGCTTCTAAGATAAGAGACTTTTTGTTCTAGCAAACAAATTTTATCTCGTACTTCTATGTGACCCGTCTGTATTTTCGCAGTAGAGGTGTTAAATACAAGAAGGAAGCTGCCCTGCTTATTGTAGGTTCCCTTGTTCGTTACGAACCCTTCTTCGTCTAATAATAACTATACCTAGTGTGGCAAAATCGGCATACTAGATACAAAACAAATTATATCATCCAAAAGAATATAGGTAAGTACCTACAAAAGCCGAATTCATCACTGCCTTAATTGTAATTGATTACTAAATCCCAATTAATGTGAGGAAACTGCGCTTGGCGTGCTAATCTAAGATTAGCCGGCGGCGCCGATTACAACTGGAATATTGTTCCACCTCAAAACAGGTGTCAATTGGGTTACCTTTCTTTGTGTTAGTTATTAATAAATAAATAATCCTGGACAATCCATTCAGTATGATCTAGCTCCAAAGTAAAAGCTTGTGTGAGTAATCTATCTATTTAATAATATTGTATTATGTATATCAGTCATCTAGTACCCATAACACAAGCTCTGCTTAGCTTGGGGCTAGATGATGCTGTGTGGATGGACAATCCAATGCATTATTATTATTATTATTATAGATAATTAATTATACAACATCCAGAATAAATATTTGTAATTCGTACTAGCATTATATAACGAGGCCGGAATCGAACACGCAACCTTCCCCTAAGACAGTTGGAATCTAAACATTATTTTATGGAAATATCTGTAATCTTATCCAGGTAATACTTGAGAGGAGCCGTGTGTAATTTTTATAAATAAATATTTAAATAGTGCCGGACAATCCATACAGCATCATCTCGCCTCAAGCAGCGCCTTGCGATATGTCTACTAATATATTTAATAGAATATTATATTACGTCGATAGTTTTAGCATGCACAGAGAACACCCAGAACAACCGGGAGAAATATTTGCGATCGTACAAACATTTGTCCCGGGGCTGGAATAGAACTCACAACTTGCATCAAAGGAGGAACTTCGCCGGCCGCGGCATATCGCTACTTCACCTTGTTGATAAACATCTTAAGGTCAACTTATCGCGAATAGTCCTTTGACCAATCCTGATGGTAATTGACGATGTAACGAGGATTTGGAAGACACCTATTCACTCTGGTCTTGGTGAGACCCAGGGTCTTGCTGGAGAGATTCCTGGCTGGAATTGTAGGCTGGCTATTTGCATGCCCCATGCGCTAAATAATACGACTATTCCGAAACCCTACAGCATTGCATTAAGTCACGCACGCATCTCCCTAATAAACTTCAAAGTAGCTTCATTATTCCTATTTAACTGTTCAGTTAACCTGTCATCGAGAATACCCCATTTATTCGTTCAAGCTACTGTTGTTGTATACGTTTACCCTATACTGATTCCATTCGACCCAGTTTATTTTTACAGTCGTTTTCTATTTATAGGACGTTATTCCAGTTTTCCTTGTCCTTTGATTGTAAACAGCAACTGACATTTTAATTTATTTATATTAAATGATCTATAATATTTTTTACTCGAACTCATCTTAGCAAGTTCCAACGCCATCTATTGGCATGTAACTGAAAATTTGTTTATAGATCGTGCCTAATGCTTCCTACAGCTGAAACCAGATGTCGCTCTCAGTTTCAGGTGGTCGAATTAATTTCAGTAAACTGTGCGTCAGTTTTCTTGTGATTTTTTATTTTCGCCGGCGGAGGTGATTTGTAACTTAACTCCTATTTTTAGTAAATTGTTCCATGTATATTAAATTATTAATGTACGAGTAAATATTTTTTTTCACTTAGTCTAGTCAATTAACTATAAACAACCTAACAAGGTTTCTTGTTCGCTTCATTGCTATACCTAAAGGTATATAAAAAGATTAAAGTTACCAAAGAATCAAAGTGATCTCTTTATTTCCCGATTACATAGTATACAGGTGATCCTATGTAATTTTATTTGTATTGTGACGTGTCCAAGAGTCTTGTAATGTCTAAAGGAAAAAAAGAAATTTGATAGTTTATATTGAATACCCGCATGGGAGATTAATTTAATGTTGTTCGTATTAATATACTAATTTACTGCTAATTAATATCATGGATTAAAAACATTTTAACAAAGTTAAATGCGGGTAGACTGAACTTGACATGATTAATAAATTTTAATCATGTGTTGTGAAATATTAACCTTGGTCTGAAATAAAACACGTTTTCTTTCATTTCATTTATTTTAAATCACAAAAGATATAAGACATAACTAATCATACTTAGGTATTAAGTAAGTACTTAGTTATATCTAGTGATAATATGGTATTGTTTGTTTTTACAATTAAATGTTGCTAAGCTATATTATTTGTCAATTATATATAATACTAAGTAATATAATACTAAATTGATATGTTCTTCCTTAAGATTAATCTCTTAACTTAGAATAATAAACTTACATAATAGGAATGACATCAAAGAATAGTGTTAATGAAAAATATTATGAAAATATATCTATTAACAGAATTTAAAACTTTGTTTATTCGCAATACATTTATATAATTTAATATATAAATAAATTACTCTTTACCTTTACTAAACAGATGGCTTAGATTATGGTTTGATATTGACTTTCTTGAAATAAAACAAGCAATTTAAACAATATTCAATACAATTGTTGAAAGTAAATATTCATTTAATATTCTCAATTACCTAGTCAGATGAATACAACAATTGTTTTTGTTCATACTGATTTAGTAGGAGTCTATTTTCCTATCCTCATTACAAGGCATAACATGAAACTATTCATAATTATAATAAATTAATTACTATTACAATAATTGCAATAGTAACAATTTGAAACGAATTTACGTCAGGTTTATTGTTAAATATGATAGCATCGAAAACCGTATGTTTTATCATACAATAACGAAACTGATATAATCTGCAGAAACTATCACAACACACGCAATATCACAATAAAATAATACAATTATAATTATACAATTTCCGTGAAGTTCAAATAATTAAACATCTCATAAATTTCTATCTGGGTCTACAGCCCTGAATTGACTAGGCAAACAACTGATGCCTTCATCAGCCAATCATAGAAATGCATCGACTTGAGCAATTTTAAACCATAAAACTACCCCTATATAATTTAACTTTTTGAACCGAAAATATTGAGGAACTTTGTCTTGATGTTTAACAATGTGGTGAAAGATCTCTTCACCTTCTTCTTTGGCGAAGTCTCTGCTCTCAAGAAAGGTTCCGAGTAGGACTTCTGCAGTGGGGCAGGTCCTGCATTCTCATTCTCCTTGGCTCCAACCCTGTATTTATACTCCTTGACCACCTTCTCCTCATTAGGATCATATCTATATAGAACAGAGTAAGTTCGTTTCACCTTCTTCGGGATCCTGGCAACGTTGGCGGTTCTCTCACTCTTGCACCGCTTCACCTGGTTTCTACCATAGTAGTCCTGGTAACAATCAGCATCAACGTATATCACCCTCTTCCCTAATGCCTGTTCGCGCTCTTTCTTTAAACTCTTCCAAGACGCGATGACAGACTCCCTTCTGAACGTCCTGTTAGGGTTATGACGGCTGATGTAGTAAGCCTGGTCCGACTCCTGGATGTTAGACGTGTCCTTCAGAGGCGATCCTCTAGGGCTGGACACGTAGTCCTCATAGTCATCTCTCGCAGTCGACACCTGAAACAATACAAAAACATCATGAGTTGTTTATAGACTATCGAGCGACTATCTCACATCCTGCCTCGTAAACAAACTCGGGCGGATTATCTTAAGAATTAATAACATAAATTTCGACGTGACCGGCCCGGACGTGAGCGAAGGGCTCGTCCCTCCTTCTCTATCACCGTTAGATTTATTATACCGTCTCGCTTTCGTCACTCGAGCCCTTTGCGGTGCCCAGATGTCTGACACCACCTGTCCACCACACGCCATGTGTTTCATGGCCCGTCAGAGACGATCTTTCGATAGAACATAACCATGAACTGTCCAGGAAGTTAATCCCTAACTGAAGAATTATCTCCGGTCATAATTTTATTAATCATGGCCTTCCACAGAAAAACATACGTGTATCATCAGTAAAAATAAACAAAGGTTGAAAAAGGGTCGCGTAAAATTTAAATTTATGAACTGGTCCTTCGGCAAAAATATTTGTTTATGTATCTTTTGAAGTACTAAAAAGCTTTTGAGTTAACGATTCTGTTGAATAACTGTTGCACAACGGTGGAGTGGTGGATTTTTATTTTACCCGCGCGGCGTTTAATTTCGTTGTTCGAGATTGTGCAATTTTTTATGGGAATTTCTCGAAATACAGAGATTTGCCGGAGGCGGCCACCCCGGTCAAATAATAGGTCACGCAGAAATAGACTGTGTATTATTGGAGTTCATTAGAACATGGTGTAGATGAGACGTGAGAATAATGTGGATAAGCCAACTTTATCAACTGACCGGCAAAATTAATGGTTTCCTTTTATCGTGTAGCAAATGAAAGCCATAAGTTATACCCGAGAATTTTAACATCGAACTCTTTTGGTCCCAGCACAGTTGAGGCAATTTATCACCAGTGCTACACTATTGCATCGGAATTGTGCTAGTAGCATTCTATGTCCCCATTTCTTGATAGTTGATACAGCTTAAAAGAAAATAAATTTCAATGTCTATGTCTGCATCTGACACGAGAAATCTGTTCGACTCTCCTTTTTGACAGTTTGGGTTGTGTAACATTATTTTTAATGGGTTAGTGTTAAAAAAAAACATTGCACTGTTGCGAATTCAGGTCGAAACAGAAAATAGGTCACTTTTAAATAGTTATTCTGTTAGTGGCCTTAGTTTGCACGCTCTAATTAAAAGAAATTGACGGGGTTACATGTATTTCTTTTGTCTAACCTTGTGTTTTTTTTTTTCAGGTAATTTTTGCTGTCAATCATACTTGTCTGGTGACTTGGTGAGTTGTGACGTGTCCATACAGCGCTGTCGCATCTACAGAGTGTTCCATATCTCTGTTATGTTGTAATGTGTTAAAACGTATAGTATTTCTGTGTTTCTGTTGTTACGTGCGCCGTTATTTCGGGACGAAGGTGATAATACTAAATGGTACGGTTAAATTTGTCACATGCTATTTTCAACAATGAGTTTGTTCAATGCAATATCTATTATTATATTTCCAGTTTCTCCTTGCGTATATAGTGTTTTGGCAAAGTCCGTTTCTGTCGAATGTTTTATTACAGCAACAAGCCTTATTATGTAAATTCTATTACTTTATTCAAGCAGCATTGATCATTATTATTTAACCGTTTCAGTATCAGTGTGTAAACGTTTTACGGTATAATATTAGGTCCTTACATATGAAATTGGCGTTTTTCGTACTGGCCACTTTAATCACAAATTTCTCCTCTTTGGAAGCGGATCCATCGCAAACCACGTCCGAGTTAGCTGCAGGCTGCGGTGTTAGTGATAAAACTGTTTTAATTCACTTGAAGCAAATTGGGAAGATTAAAAAGCTTGAAAGGTGGGTACCTCACGAATTGACTGAAGCAAACCGGCAAACGCGCGTCGACTGCTGCGTTACATTACTAAACCGGCACAATAATGAAGGTATTTTAAACCGAATCATTACCTGTGATGAAAAATGGGTTCTTTACGATAATCGGAAGCGCTCAGCGCAATGGTTGGATCCTGGCCAGCCAGCCAAATCCTGCCCCAAGCGAAAATTAACCCCAAAAAAGTTACTTGTAAGCGTTTGGTGGACTAGTGCCGGTATTGTTCATTACAGTTTTCTCAAATCTGGCCAGACTATTACGGCTGATGTCTATTGTCAGCAATTGCAAACCATGATGGAAAAGCTAGCGGCTAAACAACCTAGGCTGGTCAATCGCTCCACGCCACTGCTGCTTCACGACAACGCTAGACCACACACTGCGCAACAGACGGCTACTAAATTAGAAGAGCTTCAATTGGAAAGTCTAAGACATCCTCCGTACTCCCCGGACCTTGCTCCAACAGATTACCATTTTTTTCGAAATTTGGATAACTTCTTGCAAGGGAAAAAATTCAACTCCGATGGGGCAGTCCAAATCGCCTTCAAAGATTTTATTGATTCCCGTCCGACTGGTTTTTTTAGTAAAGGGATCAATGAACTACCTATAAGATGGCAAAAGTGCATAGAAAATAATGGTTCATACTTTGATTAATTAAATATATTATATTAAAAAATATTCGACTTTTTGTTCCTCCCATACAAAACGCCAATTTCATATGTAAGGACCTAATATAAACAATTTTACGTCTTGCCCTATATTTAAGCGAACGATTCTGTACCGACTGAAATACGTTTTGAGAATCGATAAATACAGCATTATAATCTATTTTCGTTGGTTCTGGCATACCTAGAGTTCTAAAATTAGGCTCTATTTATCTATAAAAACGTTCGATCGACAAAAGTAACTAGTTAAATTAGTTTCTAAAAGTCGGAAAGTTTTTTTGTTAATGTATTGAAAGCAGCTAGGGGAAGTATGTAGTATTAAAAACCATCTTTATTTAGGATTTAAGACTACTTACCATAAAAATGTCATCATTTCTTATCAATAAACGCTATCTATCTATCTTATTATTAAATTGTATTGACATAGAGAAAACAGTGCGCTTTGGCGCTCATTAGGGGAGGCCTATGTCCGGCAGTGATCTAACATGGGCTGATGATGATGAGGATAATGATGATGATATAGAGATGAGACATGAAAAGTTTCTAAAAACAATTATATCAATGCGGGTTCAATCACAGGAAACAATGCGAGAAAAAAAATATTAATAAGCAATATGACAAATAGAATATAGAATGTGACGATACTATCTGAGTAACCGTAAAGAGCCCACGCGCATACTTCACATACAGACATAAGTTTTACAATGAGTAATATATTTTTTCTTTTTTTTTATATATTGCGCCACATTTTTACGCTTCGATGATAATGACCTCAGGTTTATTGACACGCATATAAATCTAAGACCTCACATCACAGAGACATAAATCGACTTATATAAAATCTAAAATCTGATTACGACACAAACTAGCATCATAGATATTATCTCCTAATCACGCGTATCGATTTCTTTTTAAATGTCATTTATCAAAACTCGTTACCAGTTTGTAACTTTCGAAATCACCCGGCGAGTGACAGTTCTTCCAACCGAAATGTGTTAGTCATTACAAGTCTTTGATCAACTGCGTACTTTACGGATTAAACGGTGAAAGTGTGGAAATCAAAATGGCATAAACCGGTCATACAATCATATTGACAGGGATAAAGAAACTAGCTTGTATGACAGTTGTTGATGCTAGTTTTGACAGGTCATTGTTCAATACAACACTTTCTAATTGTTATGAATACGGATGAAGATTTTCGTTGCCATTTCGTCTGGGATAGATTCGAAATGACAGTTCTACTTTTGAAACAATGGCGGTCGTGAGTGCCGCCATACAAAGGTATAATTAGTATAATAGGTATAATGTTTCTTTTTAGACTTGCTTTTTGGAGAAGAAGCTTTATTATTTGATTCGTATTAAAAAGAAGGTTCTGCTATCTGACCATCGTAATAATTATTATAATGAAAGTTATTCTGCAGTTGCCTTTCCACGCCTAAATGACTGAACCTTGAAGAAATCTGGCAAGGAGGTACACGGCGTTCTATTGAAATTTTTATCACAAAAAAGAACGTGCAATGCCGCGAGCAGAAGCTGGTTTCCAACAAATAGAAGTTTCCTGTTTCTCGTTTTGTAATGTAAGCGGTGAAAAATTAGAAACTTTTATGTGTGAACGTATGCATCCAAAAACAAGTTCTCAATCTCCTCACACGAAGCGTACAAAATAACTTGACGGATGCAATCAGTCTGATTAATCTGAAACGTTTAATCAGTTACCCGAGATCGATTCATGTCATTGATTTATTTATTTAACGCTCGAGGTGTCAGTAACCGTGAAGCGGGCCAAAAGCAATGTCAAGAGCTTTGCCTTAAACGTAATTCCATATTCAAACGGCGCGCACGCACGCTGCAGTTCAATGACAGCGGCCATAGACAAGTCACTTGCCTTTTAAGCGCATTAAACTCGCCTCGCCTGCACTTTGCGTAATAGCTACCGTTATACCGTAATAATAATAACATCTATTTAATCCTAAAAGCTGAATCCCCACTTACCACACTCTCCCAACTGCCTCCAATGATGCTCTTCTCCAACATTGTTGATAAACAAAATCCAAACACTTGCGAAAAAACTGGCAACGAAAACTCGCGATCACGTTCTCACTGGGGAAATGCGAGATTTGGCACAGTGCTCCCTCGGGCTCTCCTGAACGACTGAAACGTTCGCAACTTCAGCGGTGGTATTTATAGTGTGCGTTTCGGGGCGTGTATCAGGAAGACTGTATTTTAGGCTACGTGTAGTAAGATAGTTCGGGGAAGCCCGTCTATATTGGAGGAGGGTGCAGGTTTGTCCTTCTTTCTCCTAAGTCTGGGAATCAGGGATGAGGTGGACTTTCTGAGAATGCTGTAGATTTTACAGCAGCTTTTTCGTAACTTGAATACGTCCTCATTTCACATGTTCGTACATGAAAGGGAGCTTTTTTCAGCGAGAACATAATTATTACCTCAGGTCTTGGAATCGACAATGCGACCAATACCTGCAATAAAATCCTCAATCTTCTATGTTGAGTTTTCGAGTTAAACAACGTTTTTCGTTTTTTTACCGATTACCATTCACCATCATGTTACATTAAATCAATAAATACTCTACAATCAACACGGCATCATCTAGCCCCGAGCTAGGCAGAGCTTGTGTTATGTTTACTAGATTACTGATATATTCATTAGTTACATAGATGTATATATTTTTTATACACTGTATAGAAAGTACATGTATGTACAAAGTATGCATATGTACCATCAGTCAGTAAAGTCACTTTTATTTTTATTCATAATGATTGACACATTGAAAAAACATACTTAAAGGACCCGCAACATCATCATGATCATCATCAGCCTATGTTAGTCCACTGCTGGACATAGGCCTCCCCTAATGAGTAAAAAGACCCGCAACACCTGCAACAAATATTTGCAGATCGTTCAAACATGTCCCGAGGCGGGAATCGAACCCGTAACCTCCTGGGTCGCAGGCGAATCTCCACCTATCATACCACGTCGGCAGTCTCTCAAATTTCTGGGCTAAACGTATTCATAGACGCTCCGTGACGGGTTTCTGAATCGTATATATTTGAAATTCTTACCAAAACATTGGACTCCCGTTTTACCGTAGCTATGTGTCTATTCATGTCTTTACAATTCCTATTTAACTATTGTATCTTCAATGCACCTAAGAACATTTCTAATTATTTTCTCTACTGATTAAGTTTGTTGAGGCTTTCTAGACTCTTCTTCAGTTTCTACAACATCCTTTTCTCTTCCAACTTCGTAGGCTTTACTCCAGTCTTAAGTTACTCAAAGAGCTTGAGTGTACAATTTTATAACGAGTTTCAATTAAGTTTTTAACTCAGCATCGTTCATAATCTATAACCTTCCTGGTATCGAGAGTGGAGCTGTGTTGATTAATTTTTGATGCAGATAAATAGATCTTATGGCAGCGCGGTTAGGGTGCCTGCCTGTATTAATGAAATCAAACACCTTTGTAGCATCGTCATCTCAAGAGTAAGCAGTTCGAAATCAGTATTGTTTATTGGCTGTACTTTCGAATACATCAATATCCTTTACTTCATATTGCTTTTAGCTCTTGAAGTTAACCGAAATAACCTGACCTCTTGCGCGCACAGTTTTGGTTTTACAACCTGTTTTACTGTATCGGTCAGACGTTAAAGAGTCGCTTTTAGACGTATGCACTCCTGGTATTGACGTCATAGGCTCACTTAGCCTTGTTGGAACGTTAAGCGGACTTATGGAGCGGAAAATGTCCTCTAAAGATTAACCTACGCGGCAGATAACTTGAAAAATGGAATTGCTAAAGCATAACTATTATTGGGCTTGGTGCAGAATCTCATAATTGAATCTATGAAAAGGTTCTTCATTATTTACAGCTGGACATGGCTGCATTGTTTTTTTTTTTCATGCGGTCTGTTCAGTCTATCGAAATAAAGGTTTGAAAACTGACTATCCAAACAACCAATATTTTGTGAGATGCTCATAAAAAGTTTCCGTTCGACAGTTCAATCACTAAACAAAAAGCGACAATATTTTTATTCTGTGCAAATAAACCAGAGCCTTATCAGTCAATACATCCGCTAGCTATGCTCACAGCTTGCATCCGAGCTTTTAATGCTGAGGGCTGTCAAACCCCCCCACTTTACTGTCATTTGTCCGATAATATACAACTTGTTTACTTCCACTTGACGTCGAGATATGGATCTAGATTGTAGGAGAGCATACAAAGAAAGCCTGGCTTTACCGCAAACAGTTATTGACCAAACGTGGTATGAACCTTATACGAACAGACTTGGTTGGTCTAGTGAACTCTGCCATGTAACGGTCATCTAGTTTTGTGTAGCTTGTAGAATGTCCACAGAACATGAAGGTAAATAGTGAAGCTAAAGTTCCGTTGTAATGTTTTAAACTATAAGATTGACGGAGATACAGACGAATGCTTTTATATAAGTTACGTATATATAAGCTACTTTTGGTGCGATTGTTGTTTTTTCCACGATTAATTTTGCTCTTTACGTCTTAGACTATATCTGTTTGTACTCAACCTTTTACTACAACACGGACGAATGAAGTTTAAGAGTTTCCAAGAAGATATATTCGCGGTAAGGACATAAGCTACTTTTTGTCTTACTATCAATGAAATAGGTCATAAATACGACTATAGTAGCAAGTAACAGCCAGTGGTTCTATAATGTTTACGATTTCCGTATAGTGTCAATAGTAGTTGGTGAGTCAGGTTGTAAATAAACAAATGTTTGGCGTTGCTTCACACTCGTGTGTACCGTCATATGTGTCAACTAACAAACATGTTCGCAAAATTAACAGTATTTTACTGTCCTTTAGACCTCCATAAACATCTCTAGCTTAGATTTCTTAGTAAACGTTACCAAGAGAACAAAATACCAAGGTTGGGTACAGTATAAAGTTAGTTAACTTGCCTTCCGAGCGAAGGGTTTTAACTGGTAGCTTCGATTGATTTTATTACCATCACATTTCAATACATTTAAATTCGAGTTCATTGCTGTCCGTTTGTCTTCGAGACGAGTTTCGCTGATCAATCCCATTTAAAGGGTTTCAAGTTGATTGTTCTGTCCTGTTAACCTTTAGATGGTAGATTCTTATGAAGAGATTTCTTTCATAACTGCTCCAATCAACTCAATCAAAGTTTTCAGGTCACCCAGAACCTGTATTTCTTTGACGTCAGAACCTTTGCTATTGCTCAGTTGTGATCAGAGATGCGTATTGTTTACAAAATGGCCTAGATAGAGGCTTTCTCGAGCACAACCATGCCACTATAGACCTAGCTTTATTATTTGCGTGGCAAACGCAACATTGTAACCTTGTCCCATTTGCGTATTTTTATGAATTCATAGAAATACGAGTGAAATGGTGCCTTATCCTGTCTCAATCTAGCTGATAAACATTGGCCTCATATATTAGTTTCAAAGATAATAAGTTCAATAAAATGTATTGTAGAGATTGCAGTTCGTAACCGCGGTGTGTATCAATATAAAGTAGAAATCAATTTCCACTCTAATGCAAATGCGACATTCCAGTTTAGAATTAGACGCCACGTCATCGCCGTTGACTGAAACACCAAAACAAATAAAACTAGCAAGAACAACGTCAACAAAGCCCTTCAACAGCGTTATTTCACGGCAATGCATAAATGCAATCCCGTCTCTTTTATGACATAACCCTAGGATTGTTATGATTTACTATAGCAGTAAACGCAATGCTGCGACCATGCCCTAGGTGTGATTTAGGGAGGACTTAGGGCACTAATTTCCTCAAGGAGCTAAAGATCGTTAAGTTCTGGGTTACAATTGACAATAATTTACATGGTCTTTTTGATCAACCAATGAATCGAGTGATCTGGAAGTTGAGATGCTAACGGACCAATCAGACACCACGTAATCGTCTGCGATTCCACAGCTACTCCACAAGGTCATTTTCATGGCCTGGCTAAACAATACGAATAATAAAGCTGAGGTGACACTAAATTATCGGAATAAAAGGTTGAATTTAATAGCTTGTATGACACGCGCTCAAAATTACATATCAGATGTTTAGTTCTGAACAATTAGCTCCTAACAAAGCATAATTTATCGGCCCGTAAACTAGGTCTTTGTTTGTCTTGGAATAGGTCCAATTCGGTTCTACTGTAAGGTAATGTTTTATGCTGTTTTTTTACGTAATTCTTGTCAATTGCATTGTTGGTCTCGTCTGGATGGAGACGTCAGTTTTTATATTAAGTTCATTAACTTTTATGTTTTAGAATAAAGCAACATACCAAAATCCCTTGTTAACTCACTTCGTAAAAAGGAAGAAATTATACGTATGTTTTTATGTAGGCAATTTGTCTACCAAATTATATTTCGCCATTGTCTAGAGAATGACCGGTGATATAATCGAAGATTTTAGATATATTTGTATTCGTCCCGGGAAATTTAAAAACGGTGTCTCATTAAGTGATTCGATTTCGTTTATTAGTTTGTTCAAAACAATCAAATTATCTATAGTTATATTATAATGAGGAAAGATTTGATTTCTCGTGTTTGTTTGTTCAAATTGAATAGGCTAAACTAACTTTTTAATAATCCGAAAGTAATGGACCGATTTAAATTTCTTTTTTTCATCTATTATACTCGTATAATAATGTAATGATATAATAATGTAAAGCGTATGTTTATCAGGGATACATTATCCCTGATAAACAAACGCTATAAGAATTATGTTTAAAAAAGTTAGGGATCGGTATGAAAACTTCAATAGTGTAGCCTAACCTGTATTAGTGTGTTTGTCTGATGATCCTATAGTTAGCTAAAGGGTAATCTAGCACCTGATGGCCTTATGCCATTCAGCATGGGGTGTCTGATGACATCGCAGCTTATGCTTGACGTTTACGATTGCTTTTGACGCTGTAACTGTGTACCCTGAGTAGGTACATAGTCACTGGACACTTGCAGGAGACCGGACAGAATGGCCCATGAAAAAGAAAACCTATGATTAGGCGCCACCCCTAACTTATTTAATTTTAATTTTTTTAAATTTTCATTGGAAAGTTGTATTATAAGCTTTTTTTGAATGCCTGTTAGTTAAGGTAGAGATACGATGTTGCCCTTTTTGGCCACCAAACTGTATTTTCGGAACTGTAAACTTATACAAAATAAACCTATTACAGAGGAAATAAAGAAAGCTTTTACATACCTACCTGCATCACAACTCCCCGACGATATTTTCGGAAATTTCCTCAACGTAGTAATAAGATAAAATAGGCGGCGCTAATTTGAGTTGGGGCAACGCCATAACAGTGATAACCAGGCCGAACTGATGATGACCTTATCCCGTGCCATGTTCATGAAGTCTCAGGGTTTCCACGGGGATTGCGTACGGCGGGGAATGATTGACGTGATGTAACCTGTAGTTGACAGTTTCAAGTTTGGCGACGACAGAACGCTGGCCGAAAGCGGAAAGGGGAGACGTGGATGTCCGGTGGCTAATGAGACAGGATTAGTCGGATCGAGCTGGGATTTGTCTAGAATTAGAAGGATTTACTAAGAAAACATTGGAGGGCGATACCCGGACTTAGTAAGTCTGACATCGATCTAGTTTTCCATACGCTCTTCCGCGGTTGGTTGTAAATTTCTCTATATGTTGATCTTAAATGTAATTAGAGTTAAGCTATAATTTTTTTTATTTGCTCTTGGTGGCTTTTGTATCGCTGCGGCCATGATTGGCCTCCACTTCAACAGTCCACCTCCGAAACTGCGGCGCTACAGTCACTTATCATTACAGCTGCTAAGAACTGTAGGATTTTCCTCGCGGTGATATCTCGAATCTATAAGTATGCTTTATTTACAATTTTTTTCAAAGCTATGTGCTTTGTGTTGTGAGTAGCACTGTACTTAGCACCCTGGTGATGAAAACTCAGCTATTAAGCTGAGCCTGTGACCTTTTTGTGTTGTGAACTTTGAATTTAGTATTTAATTATAAGCTAAGTATTCCAGGTTTTCCACAATTTTGGACAAGAATAAAGATTTTCTATTTCTTTCCCTCAAATAGCAACATTTCTGCAACATGACAGAGCATCTAACGATAATTTACAACTTATTCAATAAATAAAAAATCCTGGACAATCCACACAGCATCATCTAGCCCCAAGTTAAGCAGAGCTTGTGTCGGTATTCGGTGAATGATATAAGTACTTAATACAATATATGTATATGTGATATATATTTTTTGGTCAAACCTAAGAATTTGTTTTACTTATGGGCCATCCATCTAGCTCTTGCCAAATCCCAAATAACCTAATCACTTCTCTCGTAATCATAACAGTCTTGTTAACCAGCGCATTACCGTCTTGCCCAATCCCATCATGTCACTGCTTCGCTTTGTTTACACAGCGCTGCATGTTGATGACGTCTGTACACGGACCATGCGCAGGCGCACTATAAATAAAATATTGACCTAAATCTGCGCGCGAGTTCCATGGGATGTGAAGGGACAGCTACTGTGACAGGTTTAGGATATAAATAGTTTTAGAGTTCGAAGTCCCTGGAGATATATTTTGTTCAGGGTATTCAAAAAAGGTCGCTTACTCGTAATATATTGTATTATGTATATCAGTCATCTAGTACCCATAACACAAGCTCTGCTTAGTTTTTAGTTTTATTTTACTTATGTAGGTACCTAATCTGTATTATCATATTTTGTGACGTGTCCAAGAGTCATGTTAAGTCCTTTGATATAATGGTGATGATACCGCTTTATCCAAGCAAGACTCCAAATGTGCTCATGAGATGGAAACATAAATTTTAAAACTAACGTAAAAAAATATTCATAATTCCGTTATTAAATTATGGTTTCCTGTTGCTAGGCGCTCGTCTTTCAGACGGTAAAAAAACCGTTGGTACCGTTCCTTCTGCGAATAATGCGCAATCGCCAACTTAATATTTCTCAGTAAGTAAATAATAGAATAATAAAATGCCTGTTACGATTTCCGGACGGTTTTTATAATAAAAGTTCTTTCGAAAGTTATGCTCTAGTTTAACGAACAGTGGATTAAATTTTATGAAGATGATGATAGTGTGGGTGATGAAAATGAAATCTTTATTTTTATTTTTCAGTCGCATTAATTTTATTATAGTTAAATTGGTTTGGTGTTTCATTGCGAATTGACTGTGTTTTAAATTGTTTGTTTAAAAGTAACTTTCTCCTCGACAACGGTTTTATTGCCGACTTATTTATTCCAAACAAGATTCGTGATGAATATAGCTCGTCAAAGGCATATATTAAATTGCAGGTTCGATACCCGCCTCGGGACAAAAATCGGTGCAAAAATCTGTCCAGGGTGTTGTAGTCGTTTTCAATGTAAAGTAAAAATTATCTATGTACTCGTATAGTACTATGTATATCAGTTATCTAGTATCTATAACTCAAGCTCTGCTTAGCTTGGGGCTAGATGGTGCTGTGTGAATGACCCAGCATGATTTGTTTCTTTATTTATGTAAGTTTTCGAAAAAGGTTTAAGCGCAGACTTCTTCATTTTTAATAAGATTTGTGATGCATTCTCTTGAAAGGCATAATATATTAAATTGTAAATTTTCAGGTTTTATATATGAAAGTAATATTACGTTAAACACGTAACATGTATATTTTATATGTATATTTGTGTATGTATGACTCATTTGCTAAACCAACGCGACAAAACTCATTAATATTAATCAGTTCTTAGAATTTTTCCGGTCCATTTATTTTTCACGTGTACGACGAGTTCTTTGAAAGAATATTTATGTTACAGTTCATTTACTAATGCATCTATATTAACTATAAATAATTATAATTACTAAGTACCAATGTCTACGCAGCATATTATGTTATGTAGGTATGGTACCTACATACTTCATGTAACCTTAATTGTAACCCTTTTTCTGATGGTGCAATATAGTAATATTATCTGTTGTGGTTTTTAAGCAAATTAATAAATAATGCTGGACAATCCACACAGCATCACCTAGCCGCAAGATAAACTGAGCTTGTGTGATGGGTGACTGATATACATAATACAATATAATTAAATAGATAGATATTTTTTATTACATTAAGAAAACGATCAGAACATCCTGAACCCTGAACTGCAGATCGTATTTTGTCCCCATGCCCAACAAAGCGTGTAAGTTACTGTTTCCGCAAACATAGGTACTAACATCAAAGGAAAGTGCGAATAAATTGGCCGAGACAAAACAGTGGTCGACTTTGACACTCATGTTTTACTTTTACCATTAAGTATTGGTTGACTGTTTTGTGTTTGCACGATGTAAAATTTTTTTTGTAGTTTTTAATATTTTCTGCGTTTTACAAGGAAAATTAATTTGTCGCGAATCGTTAATCGTTTTCTATGAGGCAATGATAAAACCAAAATCGATGCGGGTGCATTAGGTAAGTTAATATTTAACTCAATAGCTCAAAATCTACTGGACCTCTAGGCCTCCCCTAATGAGCGCCATAGATGGCATAATTTATAATTTGGGGATTATTGCCCTAATTACCACGCTGGGCATGCGGGTTCGGGATCGCAGTTCGGTGGAGTTGCTTAGCAGAGGGCGCTGCTGCCCGTCCCCCGGTGTGTCTCCCTTAGTCGCCTCTAACGACACCCACGGGAAGAGTGGGGGTGGTGAAATTCTATGCACACGGCAATGCGATCCACCTTAACTAAGTTAATTGGCAAGCGCCGAGAAGAGAGCGTGACCGTCCCGATTGCTCTTCACTCGATCGAAAGTATGCGACTTGTAGCCGTAAACGGAAGCATTTGTTTCCGGCTGTTACCTAGGTTTCCTAGGGCCTTTGGTCGACCTCTCACGCGGTGTTGCGGGTTCGATTCCCGCCTCGGGAATTTGTTTTAATAGCCAATTGACCTCTTTTGACCACTATCTCACTTGATATACATAGGTGTAGAAGACACCTATCTTATCGTACATACATATATTATGTACATATATTACGGGTGTTCTGGTCGTTTTATATGAAGATGCTTTATGATGGTTTGAACAAGTTTCATTATGATGATGAAAGGATTTCGACTCCTTCAAGTCCTCCATTAAGTGTCGAATGCCCAAAAAGCGCCAATTCTCAATTAAAGTTGGTAAATTTTCCTATATCTACTGACGTCATAAATCAAGGCCTCTAGGAAAAACAAACTTCTAAAAAATACCACAAAAGAACTATTTAGTATTTCGTGTTTTAATTTATGGAAACATTTTCATTATGATGATGAAAGGATCTCGGATCGACTTCTTATCCAATAAATACCGAATACCCAAAATGGCGCCAATTCTCAATTAAAGTTGGTAATTTTTCCTTGAACTTTAATGAAATTAAGAAATTGTAACATGATGCCATTGCGCAGGGTATCGGTGAAGTAATGTGAAAAGATTTACTTTTATTTATTCGTCCTACTTTAAACCTAAAAGTTCCACTTGCCCTTATAAACAAAAACATGTTATTTAACTGTAATAATTATTCCTTAAATATGTAAATTCCGCTAAAACACTTTGTATATTAATAAGTTGTTAATCATCAGATCCCGATTCAGATTCAATAACTTTATTTCTTTAGGCTTACAAAATAAGCACTTAGACAAGTCAAATTTCATACAGTTAATTATTATAACAAAAAAGAAATAAGTTGTTATTGATTTCTCTTCACTTAAATTTTTTGTCCAATATTTTTCATCATTATCCATTACATCTATGTACCTACTCTTGTTAGACCTCTTTTATGTGTTAGGGGAGGCCTATGTCTGACTGTTATAGGCTGGTGATGATGATGATGATGATGATGAATGTGTTAGTAATTTATTCCTGGTTTTTGTACTTTATTGTTTTTCGTATAAGTAGGTAAAGTTTATGCAGTTTCTTTTATAACTTTAGTAATATTTGCCACTTTTATTATAATATCATAACTTCGTCACCGTCAGTTTTTTTGAAGGTTAGGTTAGTACCTTCATCTATCCTTCCTACGTCCTATCTAGTTCCAAAGGTAGCCTGGAAAAGACCGCTGTTAGCGATAAGGCCTTGTGACACTAGATATAGTTAGTATAGAGATCTTTATAAATAAAACCTTTAGATATTGATGTTCAAATAAACAAATAATATAGTATTCTAAATTGATTCCTTATAATCTTTCATAAACGCAAGAGAAAACTGTAAAGTTAATTAAACAATTTTAAGACTCCAGTCTTGATTAAGTTTTCGGCAAGCTTATTATGTAATTTCAGGAACCTGACTCTAGCAGCGACTTCCCCACTAATTTGATAAAGAAACCTTAAGCTTATTTTTCCCTCGTTACTGGCAAAACTCGCCTGCTCACTTCGTAACTTGATATTTGAGCTTTTGCTTATATTGCCTTGTCATGACGAAAACTTTCGGAGCATTGTTCATTTATTTACTGCGGTCATGTATTTTATTTGATTTATTTTGTAAAACATACTATTCAGGGTGATAGTGATATGATTCAAGACTTTCTCGTAGTTCTGGCTGAAAAGGCTCCGCCATTATGAAGGAACCATGCACCATCACGACCGCATCAGCTGTCAATCTCCGTTTGGGCATTGTTGAAACACTTCATCATTTATTGAAACAACTATAGATAATCAATAAATAAAATAGTTATGGGTTTGCGCAAGATGTGGTTTTTTAGCAGTACTTATCCTTTCTGCGTCATCATAACAGTCATCTAGTACCTATAACAAACTCTGCTTAGCTTGAGGCTAGATGATGCTGTGTGGATTGTCTAGCATTATTTATTTATAGCACGTCAGTTACCAGCTTTACTGTAAAATATTTTTACAGTAAAGGGCTTAGTAGAATAATATCTGACCCTTTCATTTCAGCGCTAATATCTCACAGACTGTCAGTTGCTACAAAAAAGTGCCCGTCTGAGCGATATCGCTTTCATATTTTAATTAAACATGTAAATTTACGGCCGTTCGTTATAATATTGTAAACGGGCTTTCGAATTACGCAATGTTATATTTTGATCTTTTAATCATCTGAAAAAAAACAGATAATATATATTCAGATGTCAAAAACATTTTTCAAATATTTTTAATGGGAAAATATATTATTGTTGTTACAGCACATAAAAGTCGGATTTATTACTAGATATTAAGGTTCCGACGTTGGATGAATTTCCCATACAAACGTAGTACCATAATGATTTGAAATTTGAGCATATTTTCACCATGGTCTGCTATTATTTGTATTAAAATAGTATTATCATATCACTTTTGATACCTTTCTGATACTAAATTAAATATTTATTGTATTATCACATGTAAGAAGACATGTTTTCTTATTAGCTGTCTTGATAAGTATTTTGAAAAAGCTTGAGGCAGAAGTCTAAACAAATATTTTTTTACTACGTTTGTATGAGAAAAATCTCCGCCGCCGGAGCCTTAAATAAAATAGATCAGTGAAAAACAAGTCACTTTATTGGGTGGCGACGAATGAGTAACTCTTTTTTCGCGTTGATGAAATTTTCTTGGAAATTGTGAGCTAAAGACATCAGACAGACTCCTTGGTGCGTATTCTCTAGAGATTGATATAGGAAAGTTTCATACAGCTAACCAGCTGTGTCACTGAAAAACAAATAATGAACAGGAAATATAATAATAATGAGAAATATAGTGCGTGGGTTTTTGATGCTAACTTGAATTATAATTTAGGAGGACAGTTAAATGACCTTCTAATCAGGCATTCGGTTGGAGGAAAGGGAGAAAAGGTAAAAGACTTGGCGTGCGAATGGTCAAAGCATAATTGTTGCCATATAAATTAATTAAGCTAGCAACAAATTAATTTTTTTTTCGTATTATTCCTTGTAGAAATCAATTTAATCTCGCGCCCACCTATAACAATCAACCTTAAACATTTTCTTTATTCATAATGGTCCGCTAACATAAAACAGCTGCTAAGTAGTGTTAATTCTCATTCTGACATATTTATGTCAATAGAAGATGACAGATTGCGAAATACCAATGCACCAATGCTTTATAAGCATTTGTGAGTTAGTCGTGTGGTGCCGGCATAGAATTTCACCACCCCAACTCTTCCCGTGGGTGTCGTAAGAGGCGACTAAGGGAAACACACCGGGGAGTGGGCAGCAGCACCCTCTGCAGAACAACTCCATCGAACTGCGATCCCCAACCCGCATGCCCAGCGTGGGGATTATGGGCAAACCCCCCAAATGATGAGTAATGCATTCTATGGCGCTCATTAGGGGAGGCCTATGTCCAGCAGTGGACTATCATGGGCTGTTGCTACTGAGTTAGTAGATTAATATGAGTAAGGGGAAAATGTCAGGCAGAACATTGCTTAATTATATCCTGTGACGAAGATGGAAACTGCCAGCAAAACGCGCAATTATTTGTTTTTCGATTCAAAGTTTAGAAACCCTTCCAATTTGTTTGGATGAGCGGTGGCGGCGGCTGACTGCCTACTTTCATGTTACAAATTCAATTGAAATATACTTTTACATAAACTTCTAATGAGAATTGCAAATTACATTACTCTGTTGCTAGATAAGTAATTAGTAAGGATCAGTCGTGACAGTCGCGGCGAATCTTGGTGAAACAAATAACTAAGATATCATACTATCACTCGATGGATGGGACATGCACTAATATAGGCTGATGATGATGTTGATGATCTTACTATATGAAGTGTAGCAGTTCTATGACCACCAATACGCCCTGATGGTAAAAAAATCCCTTGTTTGGGAGGCACGAACAGCAATGAATGTTATACTGGTTTGCTTTAAGCACTCTAGTTTTCTAATTTTATATGAAGTTTAAAAGGAAAAGGTTCGTATCGCTAAATCAGGAATCCATGCCTCGTAACCTCAGTGAAAACAACCCCTGAAAACAAACATGGTCCTATGTAAACTTCAATAAAAAGTCACACCTATAATAATTACAATAAAGTCAATTATCCCGCAGCACCCTTTCTCGAAAAAGCCGAGTTGATAACCCGATATGATGGTAATAAGCAAATGAAGAAGCCTGTTGTAAAGGATTTTGTCTATACCAATATATATAAAGAGGAAATATTTGATTGTTTGTTTGAATTGAATAGGCTCCGAAACTACTGGACCGATTTGAAAAATTATTTTACCCTAAGAATCCAAAATTTTCCGTGATGAACATAGGCTAGAGAATATTTTCAAAAAATTTAAGCTTCTGCATGAAAAATTCAATTTTATTTAAAAACCCGTGTGAAGCCGGGGCGGACCGCTAGTTTCTGGATAAATCTGCTGTTCCGATGTACGTAATAGTTAAGCCAAGGTCTTTTTCCTTAAACTTTTTGGATCTTCTGTTGTTCCAATTTTTGTCTGAACATGTTCCTAAAGGGTAATTGTTTTTACCCTAGAGGTATTCGGTTTTCCTTTTCTTCTAGTGCAAATCGTACACAGAAAAGAATTGTTGCCAACATAAATAAAATTAATCGTGAGGTTTATTGTCCACTGCTGGACATAAAATTTAATAGCTTTGCACAGATTGAACTTTAGGACAGGCTGTCAGAAATAGGCATCGGATGAGCACTATTCATTTGTAAATACATACGTTTTCTTTATTAAAAAGATTCGTCAAGTGCGATCGTAACTCACGCGCCGAGGGTTTTCAACTTGTCGTATACATTTTCAGGCTCTGCACGCTTCGGAAATAGTCAATTTTGCTACCTTAAAAATATTTCGAAAATTATAAAACCTAGCGAAGTTTCTAAATGGGATGTACGTACAAACCGATACCTCTCGCTAGCAAATACTATTCAACATCGATGAGAAATTCGCGTATTTTGTTTCAATGTGGTAAAAATACTTATTTACTTCATTTAGTATGCTTGTGGGGTCTACTGAAGGCGCCAGGTCCATATCCGGTGCATTGTCCAGTGGATTCTATGTATCTGTATAAGGATCTTATTTACATATTCAATGAATTTACACTTTATTTTATCATTCTTAGAAGCTATTTTTGATAGCATTTTGTGGCGAAGCGCTTACTGGTAAGGAAAAAGACTTGTTAATACACAGTAAACTTATTGTGTATTTAAACACTCATTAATGTTATCTAGAATTCTAGGAACTAGGAACAAACAAATTAGGCATCTAAACTTGAGGTTGCATTTATCTAATTAATAATTAGTTGTGGACATCCAAAACTAAGCCGCTACCTCAAGATTGTTTTCAACAGTCTACGGTTACAGCTTTTTCAAATGTAAATACAATTCTTATTTGTTCTTCGATCGTAATTTTATTTCATAGTTATGTTTTCCGAGCAAGGCTTGTGTTATGTAGTTATGGTATAAATACTCGTAAATGTTTCTATCGATTTAAGTGTGCAGATTTAAGTGTGCAAAAATAAATTTTCTCTATGTATGTATATCTGTCTAAAACCAGCGGCTTGATAAAACCACAATACACTTGCATTATATTTCTCTAAAACAAAAATAAACGGCACGACACGTTTCCAATGTAATCGTCTTGAATATCTATCGGGCGTGTTAGCTCGGGTCAAGGGCTGATAAAAATACCGCTGTCTCCCAGTTGTGTTATTTACTTTCTGTGATAAATATCTAGGGATGAATAAAAAATTATCTGGGAATTTGTATGTTGAAATCACGTGAGGAATGGTGATCGTGCAGTGGTATTTTCCGAGAAAAAGAATAAGGAATTTGGTGTTATATAGTTTTGGATGTATCGAATGTGAATCGTTTTATTTTTTCTTGCTGTATTTTCTTTACCGTACCCAAAAAATCTATCAAAAGGTGTCTAACACCCTACGTAGCCTATCTATTCCTCAAAATTTCCAGTGGGATCTTAAAGCTTTGGAATAATAAATACATCAATAATTAAGGATAATCCACACAACTTTATCAAGCCTCTAGCAAAATAGAGCTTTCGTAAGTGTTAAGGGTGCAGGATGACCAAATAGTATTTGCATACATTCTATCATTTTTGTTTTGTTTGAAATACAAAGGCATATTCTCTTTTGAACTGTTTCAATGCGGTGCTTTATACCTTAACCTGCAAATCCATATTTCGAAACCGTTGAATAGCTTTTAGCAACCTTTTAGATCCCCCATTAAAGCAATATTAGCAGTTTCCACATCCACTGCCGTTATTGGCAAACCGGCAAGGTAAATGTTTACTTCTCAAATTGTGTGGATCTTGCTTGTTAAGGGTTGCTAAAACAGCAGGATCTAATGCATAGATACGGTTGCGTAATTTTTCTAAAATCTAAATTTTTAAAGTTACGCGTTTTGAACGTATTATTAATCCGATCGGTTTTACAGTGTGTAATACTGGTACATCGGGTAAAATAGTAGTAATAATAATCTTAGAATTGCGTTAAAGATTATATATAGAGGTAAGATATTTTATTGCGGAACATGCTGTACCTATAAAGGTTTTTGAATAACCTCAAGCACGAAAATATCTAGCATGCACCCTGTTAGGGCACTGTTATATTGTAATAGATGGTTCTTCTACTCAAAGACCACTTTGGCGGTGGGCGAAGGTCATCCTGCGACTCTGTAGGTTGCGGGTTCGATTTCTACCTCGGGACGAATATTTGTATGATCTGTTTGTTCAAGGTTTTCTGGTCGTTTTCTACGTATTGTAAAAATATCCATATACGAGTATATTTAAATATAAAATCTTGACAAGACTAAAGCTGAGAAGACTGTATGTAATGTTGAAGCCACAAGTGCTTTTGCTTTCTTGTTTATTTATCTCGTATCTATGTTTAAACCGAAAATAAAGTATCACCGCTGCGTATATCAAGGCAACCCTTCGAGTGAATCAAGCTGAGCTGTATTCCAGTGGACCATCGAAGATTGGTCACCTAAAAAAAGAAGCAACAAAAAGTCGGCTTCGATTCCCAAAACTGAATCGTATTTCAAGTTGGCAACCCTTCCAGTGAATCAAGCTGAGTTTTATTCGAGGGGACCACCGATGAATTGTCACAGAAGCGACAAAACTGGACTGCGATTCCAAAAACTGAAGCACCCAGATAACTTACGACTCTGTACGACTCTGTTTGCTGTGAACGTTGACGCGGTGTCCTTTATTTCTCCAGAACTGCCCTCATTCTTTACCGTAACTTCTTTTAAGAGCACGCACTTCGTCAAATGTCACTTTCAGACGTTTATTGGTCGCTAATGCAATAACAGGTGTGCTGATGATTACAATTGGCCTTTTCGCAGTGGGAAGCAATAAGCAGGATTTTGAGAATCGATCAGGATCTCATCATTGTTCTTTCAATCGTCAGTAACTTGTATGCAACTCGAAAATAAAGCGTAATAAACCTTTTAAAAATTTTAATACGTTTCTAGAAGATTTTGACTTGAATTTGTGTCTACAACTTACAATGAAATTAAATTTATCATCAACGCAATATGGTTTTATCTTGAAGATAAATAATGAAATTTAGAATGTAATTAACGCATGAATTAGAGAATCCATAATTAATTTATTATAAAGTCAAATTGAACGCACCAGTTACAGAATGTAATCGCCTTGTGAAACGAATTATCCAATTAAGAATCAGGAACCGGAAAAGAGTGTTAGTTCATTAACCCCTAATTACTTCCTCGTAAATCTTGTAATATTAAAATTCATATTTTCGTCCCTTTTTATCTTACATGTGGTTTTAAGAAACCCGACTCCCTTATGTGGCTAAGTGCTCGCTGTTTACTCTACCTCGAGGTTTGTTTGACTGTAATATTACCGAAATACGGAAGACACATTTCCAGGACTCTTTTTAAGAAATTCTCCGGATCTCTTCTTTGAAATTGAAACTTTCTCAGAAATTCGCGGAATATTGCAGTGTCCTACATCACGCATTATTAATTAATTTCGAATAACCGTAAAAATAATTAATTGCCTAACCGATAAACCTGAATATTATGATTAAACACGGTCTTTTAAATCTGGGTTTTATTCGAGGAATGAAACAGAAGAGCTCTGTGGCTGATATTTAATAGGACTTCAAATAGTGTACCACATACCTACCATGCCACATCCGCTACCGGCAAAAGCTGCGCAGTAGAGTTCGACGTGAAAATTAAACTACTAGATTCAGCTACTCGTAAATACTAAACTGAAGTTCGTGATTTGTTTTCGTGCAAATGTAATCTTTATGTCAGTGATATTAAGAGATGCTTTGGCAAAGCGAATCAGTAACTTCGATTTTGGCTTTGCAAGTAGGACGGCGCATACGCAGTCTTCATTCACGTGATAAAGATACTAGACAGTATTCTTTACTCTTGGAAGTTTCTGGGAAGAGTCCATGTTTCAGCTGGATAGAAAGAAATAGAAATAGAAGATGAAAATCTTTATTTATTTAATTATTATAACGAAGCCACAAAGAAATATAAAAAGAAATACACTTACAAAACTGATGTGAAATATTTCATCCGATTCCGATGCTGTAATGGGATGGAAACCTATAATGCCTCTTATTATAATTGACACACTGTTGACCAAAATCAGTTTTACAATTTATTTTATTTACTTTAATTACTACGAGCAGTACCTATAGACTTAAAAAAATCAAAATCATCAATTAAAACAAACATTAACACCGAAGTCAAGGAAAAAGCTAATCGATTTATTTATTTACAGAAACATTAACGGCTAAGCGTTATTATCGCTCGTAAAACTATGTTTCCAGTAGTAAAATTATCAATTACCGATTTTGCACGTACCCAATCAGAGATCTTGCGACCTTATTTTGAAAAAGCTCAAGAGTTAAAATAGTGAGGAGTTGCCGTGATGGTCATTACCTACTTAGGTATACTGTTAAATGTCTTCTGACAATGTTTGAGTATGAACGAAACACGTGAATCCGCACGTTCGCACTTTACATGCGTAATTACGGCTTTTAGCGATCGTTTATAAATAAATTTGGAAGACATAACCGAATTTTACGAAAACATAAACGAATTTTACCTAAAATGTCGTTACAAGCATCTTCAATAAAAAATAAGTAATCAGTTTCGCACAAAATATTACTCGAAGCTTCTTTCACGATTTCAAACAAACTGACTTTTATCTGGACATGAAATGGGTGTGTCCGAAAGCACTCAATCTATCCCGATTTAGCTCCCAATGCCGGTTTTTATTTCACTGTATATTCTACAATCCGAAGATCAATAGTAGTGTTCATTGAGAATCTTCTAAAGCACAAGCTGTACTGAAGCGTACTATAGTTACTCAGTGCCATCTCAGTGCTCAGCGTTCCGTTACCATTTCAATGTTTCAGTTGTACCCCATTTGCGAGTCCATATGCACAAGCTAAGCATTGATTAATTCGAGTTGTATAAAATGAACGAAAATCGTATTAAGAAGTTTGGAAAAGAACATGACGATGCACATCACTCTGATATCTTATATAAACTTACATCTTTGAACTTGCGGAACTGTGATGAAGTAAATAAGATACACGAGTCGATAATTTTACCTGCAGGTTGCATTGCAGCACGCACTTCCATGTTAGGGTCAAAAGAACAGGTTGTTTGTTGTGATAAGGAAGCCACCGCATCCTCAAAGCCGCGGCGATATCAAGTTAGACAGTTTATCTTAAACGTCTTGGAGTTTTGTATACGGTTTTGTGGTCCAAAACCCTCGTGTTCTCCGATATCCCCGTTTTATGTAAATCGACTTGTCCTTAATCTAATACGAGTATATAGGTTGCAGTGGTAGTATTGTGGAAAATCCTCGCCTCGCTTCATATTGATTACATGTGATAAGTCAAAACTCCCGATGCTTCAGAATACGTTGCCCTTCTCTGTCTGCAGAGCACAATATTTGCACAGCGAGTAAAAACGACTGGCTCTGTTTACTGGTCCTTGGTTCACGGACGTATTTTACGAATCCATCAATAACATTCGACGTTTCGTTAATTTTGAGCTTTGTTGTGATTTCTTTAACCTCGCCGCGGGAATGCCATGGTCTTTGCCATTATGCTGCTCGATTGCTTATTATTTTTGCAATCCAAATTCACTTTTTCAATAGCCACTATTATTTTGATGACGTGACGTAATTCCCTAATAAAAGATTCAACCGTTACTTCAATCTAGTCTCCATTTTAATACCAACTTTCACTGCAAGAGTATACAGATCAAATTAAATTTCAAACAATAGCTTCTTCAACAGCTGTGGTTCATCTGAAATTGTACATTTCGGACGTTTGGTCTACGTGATCCCGTGCTCATCTCAATGTTTCTCCAATATTTCGGGTCCATGGTTTTGCGTGTTTGTCCAACATGTACATTGTCAACAACATAAAGAAATGTATACATAAGAGTATATACTAGTTTTAAGTGTTTTATTCTGTTAATTACTGTAATATTCTTCGTCAACATTTAGGTGTTTGATGACTAATATTACTGACGATTCATCACCTATTTCACACGCTGTTCTATTATACATAGTTCGTCTTTTTTGGTAACTAGCCAAAAAGGCAATTCATGTTATAGTTTTACTTTACAATGTTATAGTTATTATGATATCTTCGCCTCGTTAGCTTTCCTCTTGTTATATACTTGTTATATTACACGTTGATTTTATCGTTATAATAGCTCTAGTGTTAAAAGTCAGGTCAGTCGTGTCTGTGATTGATTAAACAAAAGTTGCAGCCATAAAGCAAAATGAATCACACGACAACAACGTCGTCGTCTGGCGGTGACACATTGCGCAACTCCCGCGCACGTGCTGCCTTATCTCGCTGTAAACATTACGCGAATATTTCACGCTATTCAATAGCCGACGCTAATGCTCGTGTAATGTGTAAATTTGTGATTTGTTAAGGTAAACCTTTGAGTTAGGTTTGGCTTTGCTTATTTGCACTTTATATATTCATTGTTTGAGGATAAATGTTGTAAGGAAATAGGTATAGAAAATATTTCAGAAAAATTTACCCAATTTAAAGCTAAATCTTAGTTCATCGAACACTTTAAACAAATCACATTCAACGCTCATCCCACTGCTGGGCAATGCTCCAACCACTCTTTCCCTCTAGTTACTGAACATCCTCAGCCAAGTGTGACGAGATCGCGAGGAATACGCGGAATTTTTCCCAAATTAAAATATTCGTGCGAAAATTTCTTTTTTACAAATTCGCGGGGTTTGGTGTCTCTAGTCTGTTACACATTGCGTTATCGGGAACGTAGCCGAGATATGTCGTCTCATCACTGACATAACATTCTGCATTGCAAATAGTTCGCGGGCAAATTTCAACTTTAGTACACCAGCTATGTTATCTATTTTCTCATGACTTTCAACAGACGGTTGAAAAATACACTGTATCCACTTAGAACATTAGTCTCGAAGGTTATGAAGATTGTTTTTCTGCGGTTTCAGATTTTCTTGACCCGGTTTCTTTGGTAAAATAATGTTTTGTAATAGATTAATTACGGTTTATTTCGTAATTCGAAGAAACGAGAATAGATCTAGCGCGAGTGAGTTGCTTTTGGCTTAAGTATCCTTTGACAAGCCACATTTAATCTTAAGTTTATGAGCGATTCGATGTCTTCTTGTATAAATAAATCAATGAGAGTTTTTATCATCCTTGCAGTAACAACTCGTAGTAAAAAATTCTGACGAAGTTCATGATCTTTTTGTCAAAATAAATAAATACGCGACTAGAACAGTTAAAATGTCAACTCTCTATTTCATGTAACAGTTATCTAACAAGCAACCTTCAATTCCATAGTTTCTACAACTGACACTGTACCGCATCAAGATCGTTCCGTTACCACAATCATTACTTGGTTAATCTCCGTTTCATTACACGCAGACAAGGTCATATGGTACCTGATAATATCATACAGCGGATCATGTCATCTAATGACTTGTTTTGTTAATTCGCTTGTAATTAGATGCTGAGCATGCGATGCGTGATTGTGCTGCAATACCAACCTTGGTTTGATTACAAATGATGATGTAGGTATACTGTAAGTCTGGAGGACTTTGAATATGTAATAGATCTGTTATTGAAGTTCATCATTATGCTGCCAGTGTGCTAGTTAAACTGTTAATTGTAGTACAACAACAAAATGGTATGCTACACAATGATACTTGTATCAATAGAGATATTATAAAATGTAAGATATGTTTGTTTGTTTGAATTGAAAACACTCTAAAACTAATGGACCGATTTCAAAATTTAAATTATTTCACCTTAGAATCCGACATTATTCCGGATGAGCATGGTGTAAGCTATAGAATATTTTCAAAAAAGTGAGGGTTCCGTATGAAAACTTCAATCATGTAACCCATCGTGTAATTTATGTAAAACACCCGTGCGATGCGAAGCCGGGGCGGATAGCTAGTTGGTTATATAGGTCTTATTATCGGAGGTCTAATATTTCTAAGAATTGACTTGTTGTATTATTATGTTTTCCTTGGGGACAAACAAGCTTTAGGCGTCTTGTGTTTGTTCTTGTTCTATCAAAATATATTATTTTAGGATTTAAATTCTTTTATTCCCAGGAAATCTTTGTTTTCTAACAATTAGCATCCGTTCAACGTTCGACGTGATTCATGATATCATGAGTTTTATTAGTAAGAAAATTTTAAATACTGCTAATAGTGCTCTTTAAATCTAGTGGAGACTAGCGCCTGTCCGCGGCTTTTCATGATTCTACCTCACCGTACACCCTGTTTGCGACTATCGTAAATATTTTTACTTCTACCAAAACCACGTGGCTATTGCCTTCATCCATGATAACTCTTTCAAATTTTGTCTGATTTATTACAATAACAAAAACAAGCTTTCGTTGTATTATTAGAACACCATCCATAGAATCAATGAGGAAAGTGCTTCCATCGTAATTTTCTCGTAATATAACCACTCCATCATATGCCTTCCACAAACCCTGTCTAAATATTTACTGACGCAAATCATTTACTACGAAAACTCAGTCCATTGTAGCAATTGTAGGAAATCAGCTAAGGTCCAATTTCACCGTTGCTATTGAAAACGATCATTAGAAGATGAACTCAGTTCTTTAAACGATTTTAGTGCTTTTTATCGACATAAAATTGATCCGGTTCAAGTGCTGAACCGAGTTAAAGAGGTGACACGTCACACAACTTGGTCTATATAGCTGAATTTAGTTTTGGCAGCTAACGGTTAAATTTCACCTGAATAAATAATTTATATAAGTACTCAATTCAATTAATTTTAAGTGTATTATTTTTATATACGTACTTGGTTAGACAATGAGTACTAGGGACGGAGGCAGTTAATTTTTATTTAAGATACATACTTATTTATTGGAATAATGTAAACAATAGGTGTGTTTTTACAGCGCTGAACCACATAAAAATATTTCTCCATTTATTTTTGAGTAGCTTATGCTACAGATATCCTACCTGCAAAACAATTTAAATCCTATTTTCAATTTTCATTTGTTTTTTCATACTTTATATTCCATATCCCCAGCAACCCTTTATCTTTCCCCAAGACCAGTTTTCCACACTTTGCCTTAACATTTGGTCAGTTTGGGTATTCATCAATATCCACACGTTCCAGTTTACGTGTTTCCCGGAAAAGACCCTCTGCGTCACCAATCCACCATCTTGCATCAATCAACTCACCATGTTTTGACATTCACCCAATTTGTTGGCCTGATGTTATGCAATACACCTTTAAACGATTCTCGCTCTTGTTGTTTATGTATAAGAGTTAGGGTTGATTGTTTTGATTCGGACGGAAACTGAAATTGGGTTTGATTACGTGTTCTGGTTGCAACGAAACGCTTGGATGTAAACAATGGTTAAATGGTAGGTAACAGTAAGATGTTCTAATATACTTTTTGCTAAGGGAGAGATAGAGAGGTTGAAATGTGTTTTGAAATCAATGAGCTTTCATGCTTTAATCATTGATTATATACCAGCTGCGTGCCGCGTAACTCCAATCCGATCGATAAAAGTAGGTCCAAATGTTATTCCAGGTCATAAAATATCTGTGCATAAAGTTTCATCAAAATCTGTTTTGTAGTTTTTGCGTGAAAGAGTAACAAACTTCCTCCGTACTTAGAAACTTTCGCGTTAATACTTAATATTAGTATGATCTTAACTACTCAAGCTTTATCAAGATACTAGCTGACCCGCTCGCAATTTCATTTGCGTTGACTTTAGGGTAAAAAATCTTGACGAAATCAGCTATTACCCTACATATTTTAAGTGTCGGAAATTCCTGAAACCCGCTTTATATAAGCCTGTTATATGGGTTTTCTTTTTAAAAATAACCATTTACTTTATTTATTTCATAGTGAATCTAATTATCGGATTAACCAGCAGGGTCAGGGTAATATTTTGACCTTCAACTGCCGCTTTAAATTATATAAACTAATCCGCGACAAAGTTACTCGCACGTCACGTGAAACTTTTTTCATCTGGTGGGTCCCAGGGAAAATCCACGGGGATGAGTTTTACCCAGTTCTACAATAAAAATAAAATATCCTAGGCCTTCACAATTTGAAGGCTCAAAATGCATTCGTGAGGGCATATTGAATTCGCGGTATAGCGTACTGGCATATTTCAATGAATAAATTTCGGTAGAGCTGTCAGAGAGTAATAACCAAGTTTTATTTATTTTATATGCATTTCTCGATGTGCTACTTGTGGGGTAGATGGAACTGGAAGAAATTGAGCTCCCAAATCTACCAGGGTTATTGCAATAAATAATTAACTGATGACCACATTTTGATGATGGAAAAGCAAACAACAGCGTACCTCCGCGGTTCGATTTATCTTCGATCCGTAAAGTAAATTTGGAGAAATTTAATCTGGTAGATGAAATTTCTCCGAATTGACTCTACGGATGATGGTGCTGATGAAGAGTGGTCAATAAAACATATTGAAGTCATACATCATATGAGAGATTTATGGGTACTTTTTGAATCAAGGCGAAGTTCCCAGAACTAAGATTCTTTCATTCTCATTTAATGGCTAATTAGTGTATTTCGGATACCTGCCAAAAACTAAAAAAACACCATTTGGCAAGTAAACACGTAGTAAACGAGTAAATATTATTGCGTTTTAAACGTTGCCGGGTTCATGAATTGTTGATTGAGTTTATTTTTTGAATCCTTGTCGTATTCTATGCCAAATTATGTTAATAAGTCCGATCAGTAATCCCCTCTATTAATTTTATCATTATTATGTCCAGCTAAGATAAGCTGGATTGGCTCATATTATGTTTAAATGTAAACTCTAAACATATAACAAATTTCGGATAAATATTCAATATTTTGCAGAATACCAAAGATATTGTTACTTTCTCAAAATTACACTGTTAGAAATGGTACGGTCTTCTACATTGTACTCTGATGATTAGGTCATTGGGTCCATGCCAATGGCTGGCGCTTCTCGGAAGACAATCTCCCTAGCGCCAACTGTCATCAGCATCAGCTTTCTACTAAACCTGTCAACTGATTTACATTAAAAAGAATCACATTAGGCGCAGTTCATTCACATTGCATAGGATTTAGGGAGGCCTCAAGGAAAAGTAGCACATAAAATATGTAGATATATCTGACGTGTTCGAGATGGAGTCATAACTTTTTCTATGTTATAGTGGAAATTGAAAATCTTCAGTAAGATCTGTAATCATAAAATTAGTGAAGACGTGACCATCTTCACGAATTTGCCTGATGATTCAGCTCTAGTTCCATGCTTAACCGAAAATCCGGGTTGCCAACTACCAAACTACTAGATTCTAGAATACATTGTCATTGTAATGTGTAGCTTTAACTCACGCTTTTAACCAGCCATTAATGTGGTAACACTAAATCCCGAAGGTGGCATGTCAAAGATAATAAATGTTTTTCGATTTAAACAAAATGTGCGGCGCTCCACTCTAATATTTATGTTCGAGATAAAATTTGCCTATGACATACGATTCACGATGGTAAACCGATCCAGCGACAAGAATGATAGATGCTATGCAATAACGTTGCAAGCAATAACCCGGTTTTATCCAACTTAGATCTATTGAAATTCCGCGCTAGGAATCTTCAAAACGGAATTTACATGGAGGAGGCAAGGGCATTCAACGTAAAGTTCACACAAACCAGTCTCCCTACAAACCTTTACGTATCGCTATAGGCGATGATATATCGCGAAGATGAATTTAACAATAGGCCATTTAACCATTCAAACTATGGATCTGATCGCGTGCGTCAATCATTGCGTGCGCATACGCAGTGCATGAGGGGTTATGGGTAACTGGAAATGGTTACTAAAGTGGTTACTGTTTAATCATAGACTAACAAGGTGAAGCCAAGGTCGAATTTAACACCTGGGCTCAAAAGTGGTTGCTTTTAAAGTGAAAGGTTGGCCTATATCCAATCTGGCTGAAATATTATTAAATCTTTAAACACAGGTGGTTAATTGATGATTAGCTTGATTTCGAAACCGAACGAGTAATATCCAAAATTTTCTAGTTGTTTGAGACCATTCATCATAACCTAATATTCGTAACAAAACAACCAATATACCCAAAAACGTTCACCCACTGCCAAAACGAACCGCGTAAATCGATCTCGGGGTCAATGGTGGCACATTCATCATTTAACCCAATAGGTACTTCTGGAGTAAACAAATGGATCTGATCCCCATTTGACCTGTTTTTCTCTCTGTTATCTTAATTTCTTATGAATAAACAAATATTTCTGAGAAAATACGCCTTTCTGTTATCATAATTATTTGTTTCAAGGTACATACTTTGTTTTTCTAAAGATCAATTGTACGTAACGTAATTTCAGAGTTGTAAAGCTCTGTTCACTTATTTTTATAAGGGCAAGTTCTCACCAAATAAAATAGATGTTACGATGAACAAATGGCAAATTTTATAGGCTAAGGTCTTCATATCTTGATTTTAACACCATTTGAAACCAGCTAAAATAACCAACTCTAATATCGCTAACCCTATAGGATGAAGAGGATAGTAATTTGAGAGCTTAAAACCTAAGCCAGTCCAAGCCTTTGCTTAAATAATAAATTAAATCTTTATTCCAGACAGCAATTATGGTCCGTAGGGGTATAAAAGTACAAAGTCAATAATAAAAATACGGTTATACAATCAAGTTTTGCGACCATATTGAATAATTAAATTTAATAAATATAACTTTTATTAGTAAGAACATGCATCCATAAGTTGTTAAAGAGGTAATATATAGTCAAATCTATTAAGTATATAGGTTGAGAATCCTAATGGAGCTGGGTTATACGCCAAGCCCTATCTGAATAACTAATTTACAGTATCTATCCTCTTTCCAGGTGATAGACTTCGGCAGCTCATGCTACGAGCACCAGCGGGTCTACACATACATCCAGTCGAGGTTCTACCGCGCGCCCGAGGTGATGATGGGAGCGAGGTACGGGATGCCCATCGATATGTGGTCGCTGGGCTGTATATTGGCGGAGCTGCTTACAGGTAAGGTTCAAAACTTTACCCAAAGATGTAGAAAGCATAATAAACCCTGCATTTTAGCATTAAGAAGTATCAGTTATCGTTGTTACTTAATACCACGATTTGCAAGGCCATATATGGCTAGGCTTTTTTAATAGAGATTCTTGTTAGCAATTCAGTCTGCTGAACTTCACGACATCACGATCTGATAATAAAAGTCAAACAGATTAAAGTTTTTGATGCCATAAATTCTAAACGGCAAAGCTTCAAAACTATAATAAACTGTCGAACGACATACCGTGCAGAGTTTTGTATTTTTTGTCACATACGAAAGCACGGTATCCATGAACATTTTGAGGTATCCATGGAACAAGGTTTTAAGTTTCCAGACACGAAAAACATCAAAGGTTGTCTGGCATTCCGGCTGACGGCACAGACAGCTTAAACGCTGACTCAACTAACCCTCAGTAGCTTGAGGGGAACAGCTGGTGTCTTGGAAGCCCTAGTAAAAATATTAGCATTCAATTTTCTTTTTCTTATAAAATTGTGCCAATAGCGCGGATAAGCGACTCTTAAACGTGAATCACAAATCATAAGGCCAAAAGTCATTCGAGGCTACAAAAACTATTTGTGTCAAAATACTTCTATAAAGAATTCTAGACTACGAGTACATCAACCTTATACTCAAAATTTTATTGGGACAACTGAGTCAGTGGTTTAACTTAAGCTGTGCACAGCGTTAGTAACTTTTCGGAACCGGGCGACGTTTAAATGGTAGCCGTAATTTTGCAGCCAAAATTGCAGCTCTATAAATCCCTGAATGTATAAAATGTCACGAGTAAGCGTCGATTTAGTACAATTGGCTTAAATATCATCCTAGGTTTCGTTGGAACTTTTCCTGATGATATAGGATGATTACCACATTTGTTTCTTTGGCTATAATTGTTATTTGATTGGTGGGTAAAGGTGAGTGACCTTTTCACACAATCGCTTGCTATACATAGGCTATGTATGTAATTTTCCAGTTATAAAAGTCTTCACAGGAAATATATTTTCATTAGCCGCTTGAAATGTGGCGGCGATACAGGAAAAATATATTCTTTGTCGTTAGTGACTCGATTTGGCTGATGTCCACCTGATATGATATCATTGTTAAACCCGTCTAGACATTCTGTCTGATATGTTTTTACGTCAATTATAGTGTCATCAAAGTACGGGATTTTATCGATTTCCTAAATAATTAAGGTGTTGTGTTGATTCTGTATAAGTTAGCCCTCCGCCTTGACTTTTATAGTTGACAGAAGTCTGATTCATGACTGCGAACGTTTACTTTCTTTATGACTCATATCTGTGATGAGTTTTTAAACATTAATTAAAGATTGGGAACATATGTATATTAAGACGTCTAATATTGGGAACAAGTAAGAGATATAATCAATCTCAACTTTTCATCCAACCTACGCCAATATTAGTCACCAAACTGTCCGATGACTTGCTGAAACATAAAACTAGAGAGTTTATCCGATTTTTTAGATTATCCCACTACTATTTTACTGAGAAACAGCTATAAATAAACCCATGAACCATTTCAGATACTTTTTGAGAGACTCGTGTCTAGTGAAGTTCACTTCACTACTCTTATCCCCCTTCAGCGTGGTTCTTAGAAATATTATTTTTCAGCGTGTGAGAGTATTGGTATTGTTGAGAATTTGGCAAGCTTAAATAATATCCAGTTTCTACACTAGCTTCTACCCACGGCATCGCTCGTGGTACCTAGATAAAAAAGTTCAAGTCGTCAGAATACAAAGCTTTGGTGACACTTAGAGTGACCGACATGCTGTTGTTTAGTTCGTGAGCAGTGAAGACGCACGAGACTAGAGACCCATCACAATAAATAAATAATGCTGGACAATTTACACAGCATTATCTAGCCCCAAGCTAAGCAGATCTTGTGTTATGTTATGATAAATTGATATATGTACATACTAAATATATCAATAGATAGATAGATATTGTTTTTATTTTACATAGAAAATGACCAGAACACCCCTGAACAAATAATTGCAGATCGTACAAATATTTGTCCCGAGGCGGGAATCGAACCCGCAACCTCCTCCGTCGTAGCCGAACCTTTGCCCACCGCGCCACAAAGGTCGTCAGTCACCGGTGTATTAACCTTGTTTTCATGTTTAACCGTTTTAATTTAATATTTTCCAGGCTTCCCATTACTTCCCGGCGAAGACGAAGCGGACCAGATGGCCTGCATAATAGAACTCCTTGGTATGCCGCCCCTGAAGCTGATAGAACAGGGCAAGAGGGCGAAGAACTTCATCAGCAGCAAGGGTCTGCCGCGGTACTGCACCGCGACGACACTACCTGACGGATCTACCATGTTAAATGGAGGTGAGTTGGCCATCCATCCATTCAGACCTCCACTGCAATCCACACGGTGGTCCGATGTCCATCCATTTAGCCAGACCTCCTGATGGTCTTATGTGATAGATCTTCCGTTGTCTCTTTCACGCTAAAACTTCTGAATTGATCGGACTGCAACTCAAAGACGTCTTTGCCTTTGAGTCCGTAAGACCCTAAGACTTTTTAAATTTAGATTTCATGTAGTAAATTAAAAGCTTATGAAAAAAATACTTGATATCCTTGAAAATACAAATCTAATGTAATTAAAAATGACAGAATTGATGGATATATGAGAGACCAAAGAAAAGATTGTGTGCAATATAACATGACAAAAAAGTTGTTAAACTATGTCAAAATTGTACGCCTAAAAGCAGATCACAGTGTACTTAATTTTATATGTGTAAGCATCCCTGTCATACCTGTGTATAGCAAATGAATAAATGAACTTGAACTAAGAAAGGAGTGAGTACTGCCATCCCGAATGCCAGAAGTAAACCAGTTCTGCCGACCCCACATTAATAGAATAAGGGCAAGATTTGATTAAGACTTGCGTTAGCAATCGTGCATTACTTAGCTCAAATTTGAAATTGTATCCCGAATCCTGACATCATAATTGCTCACCATAGTGGCGCTAACGCGACAGCTGAGTCAATTCCGTCGCGACAGTCGCCGAAAGGCCAAGGCGTCAAGTTGTATACATAACGATTACATCAATGAACTTCCTTGAACACTCACAGACGCGCTATGAATAGATAGATGAGCTTCTGGTGTTCGCGTTAAGTTTGTTGAATCAGCTATTAGTCAAGTCGGGGAATTGAGACTTGCCAATTTCACCAGAGCTGTTTGAAGATAACCAGACACGAGTTTTTATAGGAATCATTAACAGAAAAGGCCCACCTCAATATCTTGCATCTATATTTTGAATTCGCGCGGAAAGAGAATCAATGAGTGATGAATAGAGTGAGAACGATGTCAGTTACTCGTTGTACTAAATGATATGAAATTTATATACTTAGTGTTGAGTGGTATGTTAATAATTTATCGATAACAATAACAGAGCAATACCAGGCACATTAAACTGGGATTATACTCTACGATACACCGTTAAAGGTAAATTCGATTGGTGTTAACATTTTAATGGCTTCATGGCATCTGGTGGTCGTGCTAACAGTGGGGTTCTTGTTCTTGTGGGTCGTACCACAAGGCTGGGCAGTGAATGCGTTAAGCCTTTTGTTTGCAATGCCACCGGCAACTATAACCCATCCAATCCAAACACACGAATACTGCGCGGCCTGGCAATATAAAACATGACTATAAATGCAGTTTTGTCGTAATTTAGAATTTTCTATTATGTCAAAAAGATCCTTTCCAATTTGGATTACGTAGTAGGTATGTTCTGTTGATCAAAGAAAACAAACTAGACTCGAAATAAACATTGTAAAGTTCAAAATTCCGTCTCAATGACACTGCACTGATCATATCTAAAAATATCATAAATGTCACAGCATCCCTTACGTTTTCACCTACGTGTCACGCCTCAGGAATGCTGTGATCTTGCTCTGATTCACGTGGTGTCCTATCCTAACCTTTCTCAAAGCGTGGGTAACGTCACTTGTCTAGAGAATTTGAGTGTGAGTCAGATCATTGATTAGTCTATTTACTAATTACGATGTCGTGTTGTAGACAAAGTTTATTAGGTGTTTTACACAATCACATCTGTACCTACACAGCCCTAGGCTATTTAATTTTTATTTTGTTACTAGCAGTTCTTTGGGTTACATTATTGAAGTTTTCTAACGGGTCCCTAATTTTTTCAAATGTATTTATAGCCTATGTTCATCAGAGATAATGTAGGATTCTAATGGTGAAAGATTTTTTCAAATTGGTCTAGTAGTTTCGGAGCCTATTCCATATAAACAAACAATCAAATCTTTCCTCCTTATAATATTAGTAGAGATATCTATTTGTTGCAGGGTTCTTTCAAACATTGCCTATAAAATTATTGTCACGAGGATCTTGATGTGGAATGAATAATCTCTAAAATAACTTTTAAAACTATCATGGTTATTAACACTAAAGTCATTTATAACGGGATATTTACCATGATTAGAGTTTACCATGATCAGTTGTTCCGTGATCATGGCGCATGTAACTGTGCCGAAATATTGGAAAACTCAAAACTCTAATCATGGTAAATATCCCGTTATAAATGACTTTAGTCTAAAATAACTGTTGAAAATTAAATTTGATACGCCTTAGGATCGTCTGGAATGAAATTAAATGAATTCCACTTAAACAGATTCTACACCAGACAACGTGAAATTCATGAACAAGGCTTCTCAGTAACCCTCCCGAACCCGGCCAAGTTTTAATCTGACGGAGTTTACAACTTGGCTGCGACATCGGCTTGATAAACCTTTTTTTTGGTTTAGTGCCAAATGTGGCGTGTAATGCCACGGATGATTGTGCTGGTGTTGTTTGTCTGGTTAATTTCTTCCGCTATGAGTGTTAACGTCTACGTGCGTCAGGTTTTTGTTGATTTCTAATGTCTATGCAAATTTATAGCTAATATACCTTATGTTAAGCAGCAAATTACGAGTTGCGTATCGATTATTGCTACGGATCCAAAAAATAAGCTGATGAAAGCTATGTCAGTTGTTGTTTTATAAGTTACTAGCTGAGTGCCCTAGGTTTCACCCGCGTACCTACCGATCCCGTGGGGTTTTCGGGATAAATAGCCCATATGTTATACCAGATTATAAGCTATCTGTGAAGTTTCATCAATATTTGTTTAGAAGTTTTTTCGTGAAAGAGTAACAAACATTCATCCATACCTACAAACTTTCGGGTTTATAAAATAAGTAGGATTTTTTTTTCATAGATCCCTAAGTCATAGAGTATACTGACACACTTGATATTTAATAATTACATGTACTATGCCTGATTGACAAAGTATAAAATTGGTGCAGCCGTTTTGACGATGGATGGTGGCTTAAAATCAAAGTCAATGGAATCAATTATATAATCATTTATTTCGTAAATAACAAGAATAATTAATTTACTTTATTTATTTATGAAACAAAATCCACAGCTCCCTGATATAAATTATACAAAGCTTATAATGTAACCTACAGCCAAAACAGGATTTACATTTTATGTGACAATACGTCACATTAGATAGTATAGAAATTTTACATAAGATAATAGTGAATGTATTTCAATATTACCTAATAACCACGCATAGAATTAAAAAAATATATAACACTTAATTTAAAATTATCAACAAATTATCAGGTATAATTAGCTTATATAATTAGCTTATCTGTACTAATATTATAAAGAGGAAAGATTTGATTGTTTGTTTGTTTGAATTGTATAGGCTCCGAAACTACTGGTCTGGTTTGAAAAATTCTTTCACCATAAAATCCTAAATTTTGTTAAATCCCGTGCGAATCCAGGGCAAACCGCTTGTAATATATATGTATAACAAAAAATAGATATTAAACTCTAGAATTAGGTAATAGTGAATGTATTTCACTAATATACGTCTGATGTTGTTGTTGTTACCTAATTTAATTACTTGCGTATAGAATATAAAGAGAATTATAACATTATGACACTAAAAATTTACCTATAGATAATAGATATATATTTACCTTTAGCTAGTTTTTAATAAAATCCGTTTGTTTTCAGGGATGTCGAGAAGAGGTAAACCGAGAGGGCCGCCGGGCTCGAAGAGCTTCGTCACAGCCCTGAAAGGATGCCAGGATAAGTTCTTCATCGATTTTATTAGAAGGTAAGAATCGATCCTATAACAATATCATCTTCCTCTCTGCTAGACACATTGTGTCTCCAGCTGGTCATAAATAAATAATGCTGGACAATCTGGGGTAAACTTGTGCTTGAGTGGAGACCGCGACTCGTAAACGTAGTGTAGAACGCCCTCCGGCCAGGTGGGATGACGATCTGCGAAAGACTGCTGGCAGATGCTGGATGCGACAAGCTGAAGAAAGGGCGCTTTGGCGCTCATTAGGGGAGGCCTATGTCCAGCTGTGGACTGGTGTGGGCTTTTATGGTGCTGTACAATCCACAAAGCATCATCTAGCTCCAGCTAAGCTGAGCTTGTGTTATGGGTACTAGATGAGATGACTGATATTTTTAATACAATACATTACATATTTTATTGTTCATAGAAAACGACATTCACATCGTTCTTATCACAAGATAGATGACGTGCATTAAAATCATAAAACAACAGATTTGTGGCACTAGGGACTAAACCACATATTAATAGTAGGTTCTTTAAACTTAGTACTTTAAACTAGTACAATTTTTTTTAATAACTTTTATTTTGTCAGAAAGCACATACATTTTTCACTTATCATTTTGTCTATCCATCTTCCTTTTGGTCTGATCTGGTTCTTTTGGCCTGCGGTCCTATCCATGTTCATATATTTCTGATCGACTTGTTATTTTCCTTACGGGCGATATGGCCATCACATTTCCATTTAAATTTTCGTCCAAATATATTTTTGTAACGGAATAAGACAACAAATCAATCGACAGTCTAATCAGAACAACGGTATCGCTTTTCAGTATTCTATTTCTGTGATGGAAAACACCCGTATTTTCAATGTTTCGCTCTAGGATTATTTTGGATGTAAATATTTACATTTCATTGTATTCGATTAAGTTTTCAGTGAGCTCTTTTTTTTAACTAAAATTCGAATTAAAGATGCTTAGAAATAAAGTAATAGAGGGTACGTTGAACTAAACATGAATGTAATCTTTGTAGACTTAATGTTGGTAAATATTTTTTTACATACACAAAACCTTTTAAATGAGATTTTTTGACATATTAAACAAAATTTATATAGTTAGAGAAAAATTAAACAAGAGATAAATACCCGATAAATAGTTTTAAAATATACCCAAAACCTATGCTTTTGACGCAAAAAACCATACCAGAATAACGTGGTTATAGCTTGAGTCTGTTCCACAAGCTACTTTATTTTATTTATTGTGATAAGATTACAAAGCAGTTTACAATCATATTTAAACATTTTAAACTAAAGTTACAGTATTGAGCCAGATTGTAGACCTAGATATATACATCATCATCAGCCCATGTTAGTCCATTGCTGGACATAGGCCTCCCTAATGAGCGCCATAGCGCCCTGTCTTCAGTTTGCATCCAACACCTTATTCTCTTGCTAATTCTCTAAGCTATGTCGATAACTTTAGTTCTCTGCTGGATGTGTTCATTGCGAATCCTATCTGACATAGTGCAAAAAGTATTCAAAAAACTAATTTCTGTTTCCAGGTGTCTAGAATGGGATCCAGAGAAGCGCCTGACCCCTGCGCAGGCGCTGCGCCACGCGTGGCTGCGCCGGCGCCTGCCGCGCCCCCCGCACGACGACGAGCCCGCCGCGCCCACCAATCACGTTAGTATTGCGCTCGCCAAGCGCAACCAACCCAAGTGCACTGATAAATAGGTTTGTTTTTGTTTGACCCTTATTATTTGCTGTCGCTTATGGTGGATGGGACTAACATTTACTAACAGGTATGCTTTGTTCAGTTTGTTGGCTATACTAAGCATACATACATACAAGCATTTAATTGAGAATTTTTAAAGATTATTATTTTTTTAATTAGTTCAGGATTTTCAGTACCGTGTCAGTGCTAAAAATCCTGAATAAATTCCTGATTGATTGAATTTCCTGAATATATTTCTGATTGATTGAAATTCCTGAATAAATAGAAAATTGCTTTCCTTAAGAGACTGAAAGAGGTTAAAAATTTGCGACTACGGTACAATACACATGAAAAATCATTTCATTCGATGTAATTTAAAGGTAATCGCTTCTCTAATCCCAATAATTTCATGCACTTGTATCTAACCTACATTTCACGCTATGCTGCATCAAAAAAGTCAAATCGAAATACAAAAATGATTCATATTAATTTTAACTTAAGAGTGTGCAATAACGCCGCTACGTGATGGATTTAGAGCGGGATGACAAGATGTGGTTTTCTTGTGAGTTAAGAGATGGTGAAATAAGAAGTAAAGAGCGATAGACGCGTACCGTATTTTCTGCGCCAAAACGGTTTTTAACTAAGTCATTACAAGTTAACAACTACTAATCGAAAAATTCAAAGACATTATATGAGGAGACAACTAAAGAATTACTTCTAGGTTTCTTGACAAAACTAACACGCAATAAAAAAAGTCTGCTGTTCCTGAGATACATCGCAAAACGTATGCAAATAATCATTTAAAAAAAAAAGTTGGTTTTACAGATTCTGAGATGTAACGATTTCGAACTACATATTGCTTATTGCACACTCTTACTCTCAATACATATAGCCTAAACAAAACTGCCATTATTTTAGTATTTTACAGTACTTTGTTACTCTAACAAAGTTTGTTAAATCATCCGCAGGGCGGTATTTGCGACGGTGAGTGGCGACCACGGTTATCACTGAGGGTTGCCTAGTACCCCAATAACTGGGGTGCCTTGTAACCCCAGTGGGGGTGCCTTGTGACCTCGGCTACCAAGGCAATGGGATAAGATGTGGATAACGTATATGCCCAATAACTGGGGTGCCTTGTAACCCCAGTGACCTTCGATACCAAGGCAAAGGGATAAGATATGGATAACGTATAAGTTTATGGTGGATATATCAGCTGATCATCGGTGGTAGCGATCACGTAATAAGGCTTTGTAAAAACGGCTTGGAATAAGAAATCTATACTAATATTATAAAGAGGAATGATTTGATTGTTTGTTTGAATTAAATAGAATTCGAAACTACTGAACCGATTTGAAAAATTGTTTCACCATTAGAATCCTAAATTTTCCCTGATGAACATAAATTTTGTTGAATACCCGTGCTTCGCAAAGCTTGAGTGATAGAATTTTCAAATCGGTGCAGTTGTTTCGAAGCCAATTCAATTCAAACAAACCAACAAAAAAAATAAATAAATAATATTAGTATAAATATTTATTTATACTTAAATTTGCAAGTTGAGACGTATAACACACACAGTTCGTAAGCTCAAATCTTTTGATGTTCTTTTTCTGATGTACAATAAAGCGTGTTTGTATTATATTGTACTTATTTTGAACAATTGTTCTTCCTCCTTG